>LR752672.1:0-27500 GCA_902729485.2 Mus minutoides | reverse complement strand
ATCCAGACACCAATGCACCCCAGGCTGGAAAGATGAAGTGGTATCCAGAAAGGGTAGGATCCTGGTCCAGCTGGCAGGGAGTACTGAGGAGGTTTGGGGGGCGCATAGCCAATGGTCTTAGTGTTATAGATCTTTTAGGCAAAGGCCTTCTCTGATGATCTTCAATGAAACAGCTCTCTGAGACAATCTTAGCTTGCACACATACATTTATTTGGTGTGGGCTTGAATGCATACACTGTATTTGTGGTGAACCAGATGTACATATGTACTTTAGAAAGTAAGAAGGAGTTTTCAGGGTAAATGAAAATCAATGGCTAGAGTTTAAAGTTCTATGAATGACTCTTGCATGGAGATGCATTCCAGGAATCCCAGGTACTTGCTGGGTGAGTTTGTACCTAGAAAAGAGGAAGTTGAACTTGAAGGTCTGCAAAGCAATTCTTGACCTAGCTCACATAGAGAGTGTGGAGGTTCAGGTCCCCAGACAAGGTCAGATAAGAGGAACCCTCACTGGTAAAGGGAGTCCCCTGTTTTGTGCTGCATTCAGAGAGCTAGGCTGACAATGGTAGACTGTGACTTTAATTAGCAAGTGCCAATAAGGATTCAGCCTATGAGAATGATCTTTTTACCTGAAGCCAAATCAGATCTTGGTCATCAGTTATCTGCCTGTGGATGTCTTTTGGCTTGTGAATGACAGTGTCATCCTGCTTTAATTATGTCTCTAGAATAGTGGTTCTCAGCCTTCCTAATGCTTTGACCCTTTAATACAGTTCTTCATGTTGGAGTGACCTTCAACCATAAAATCATCTTCTTGCTACTATATAACTGTAATTTTGACACTGTTATTAATCATAATGTAAACATCTGATATGCAGGTCCAAGAAGGTCTCGACCTACAGGTTGAGCACTGCCACTCTAGAAGGATGTTTATAACTAATATCTGGCATAAGATTTCGTTCTCAGTCAGATAAAGCATGTAAAAAGCCACCGAGGTAAACTATAATTAGTTGGGATTGCTGGTGTTCTTCATTAATAATTAAAGATGGAATCATCACTAGATGGCATGATCTAACCAAGGCCAGGTAGCAAAGCAGGCAGTTTGTAAGGGACTGAGACATGGCTTATCCTTCCATGTACCTGGTTCAGTTTCTTTTTTTAATTGGATGTTTTATTTATTTACATTTCAAATGCTATCTCCTTTTCCAGGTTCCCCTCCAGAAACTCCCTATCATATCCCTCTTCCCCCTTGCTTTTAAGAGGATGTTCACACATCTACCCATCCACTCCCCCTTCCCCATCCTTGCATTTCCCTACATTGGGGCATCCAACCTTCACAGGACCAAGGGCCTCTCCTCCCATTGATGTCCCACAAGGTCATCCTCTGCTACATATGCAGCTAGAGCCATGAGTCCCTCCATGTGTACTCTTTGGTTGGTGGTTTAGTCCCTGAGAGCTCTGGGGGTTCTGGTTGGTTGATATTGTTGTTTTTCCTATGGGTTGCAAACCCCTTCATCTCCTTCAGTCCTTTCTCTAATTTCTCCATTGGGGACCCTGTGCTTAGTCCAATGGATGGAGGTGATCATTTGTATTTGTCAGGCTCTGGCAGAGCCTCTCAGCAGACAGCCATATCAGGCTCCTGTCAGCAAGCTCTTGTTGGCATCCACAGTAGTGTCTGGGTTTGGTGACTGTACATAGGATGAATACCCAGGTGGGGCAGTTTCTAGATGGCCTTTCCTTCAGTCTCTACTTTGTCTCTGTATTTCCTCCCTTGAGTATATTGTTCCCAATTCTAAGAAGAACTGAAGCCTCCAAACTTTGGTCTTCCTTATTCTTGAGCTTCATGTAGTCTGGGAATTGTATCTTGGATATTCTGAGCTTTTGGGCTAATATCCACTTATCAGTGAGTGCATACTGTTTATTCTTTTGTGACTGGGTTATCTATCATCCTACTCCAGTTTCTAACACAATTGCATACCAGGCTATTAGAGAATGGAACAATAGAAGGAAAGGAGAGAGAAAGGAGGAAAGAAGGAAGGAGGGAGGGAGAGAGGGAGGGAGAAAGGAAAGGAAAGAGGGAGGAAGGGAATAAGAAAATTAGGATTAAACACCCTAGTCCATTTTTCTCTTTTCAGCAATTATTCTCCAAAAAGTAATCCCAACTCAATGTGAGGAATTGCAGGCTAGTCTCCAGTAGAGATGAGGTCTGAATCCTGATGGTCATAATTCACCTACATGACAAGGTAGGCATTCCCTCATGTTCCTGAAACTCTGGCCCCTGTCTAAGGTACCACCTCCCACAGCCCCCACAAGAGAAGCGTGGTCAATAGTCACATAAGCAATGGCCTAAGCTTCTGATCTTCAGGCTAAACTCCTCCCCAGTTACCTAGCAACAGTGAAGACCATAAAAAGGGGTGCTCAGCCCCCACCTCACTCTCTTGCTCTTACTCCTTTGTTCCTTTACCTCTCACTTCTCTCACTTCTCTCTCCTCTTTCCTTTCTCTTTGTCTTCTTCTTTTCTCTCCTCTCTCCCTCTTTCTCTCTTTCTCTCTAGCCTTCTCTCTCTCTGTCTCTCTGTCTGTCTCTCTCTCTGTCTCTCTCTCTTCCCCTCTCTCTTCCTACCTTCTCTCTTTCCCCCTGCATTTCTATAATAAAGCTCTTAAACCATAGAAAGTCTCTGCCCCATCTAGATCCACTGTGCCACTCTCACCAGTGTTGGGAACTTCTTCCCCTATTCCCTCTTTCCTACAACCCTGGGGATTTTGTAAGGTATCTCTGGGGTCCCTGGTCAGGAGCTGCCCCTTTTCCACCCCCTGCTCAGGCATGTTCACCCGGGGCCCACTGGAAAAGCATCAGGCAGCTCTGCCTGCATCCGCCTGCCCAGAGCACAGGAACTCTGGCTGGACATTTGGCTCTTTTTCCTCCCCCACTCCTCCCTAGGACCTCCCCAGACCCACCTGCTTTATTTTGTTCCCAACAACTCCATGTTTACTTCACTGTCAAGCCTTTCATCTCTCACCCTGTACTGTAGTCCTTGAGTCACACTACCATCCTACAGACTCTTCCTGAGCACAGCTTGGAAACAGGTCACAATGACCTACCACATGAGAAAGTAACAAAAGAAATGAGCCAACACTTCCTGAAACATATTATGGGCCTGGGACCATTCATGTTACGTTGGTTAAGCATGATTAGCTGCATGACACTCTGACTCACTCAGCCTCACTTCCCTCCTGTAAACAAAGTGCATTTGCTGAGCCAGTCTCCAAGTCTCCTATCAAATAAAGAGTCTATAATTCACTTTTCAGGGGAAAAAAAGAAAGACAAAATTCATTGGCATGTTATAGTTGTCCCCAGTCAAGTGTCTGGCACTTCAGTAATTCTCCACTAAAGGCTTCTGTGGCTGGAGTTTCATGACTTCTTAGAAAGTAAGTCAAGTATTTATTTGATTGGAGAGAGGCTCATCATGGGCTTGAATACATTGATGGAATGCATTTTTTGTTATTGTTTAGAGGCCACAGCCTCGTGTAACTCTCCATCTAGTCTTGACCTGTAGATTCTCCTGACTCCCCTCCTCTTAGGTGCTAGGGTCACATGTATGCACTACAATGCAAGTCTTCACATTTGTTCTTTAAGCATGCCAAATATGAGCCAGAAACCAACTCATGAACATTTTTAATGTGGTGCATTCTAACCCAGGGTTTCTTCCTGCAAGCAACCCTAGAAAATCAAAAAACTTTAACTCATCCCATTATCCCACAGGGAGAGGAATGTTTAGGTAACACCTAGAGTCTTGTTAACTTATGTAAATAATGGCTGACCAAACTACATACTGATAGACCTCAGTTCTCTCTCTCTTTCTCTCTCTCTCTCTCTCTCTCTCTCTCTCTCTCTCTCTCTCTCTCTCTCTCACACACACACACACACACACACACACACACCACCACCACCACCACCACCACCAACAACAACAACAACAACAAAAACCCCACAAACTACAGTCCTGCTTATTAAGCTTCTCAGAACTGTCAAATAGTTATAATACTTGACTTAGTCATCAATGTATATGGTAGTCAGTGATTTAAATGACGCATTCACCAGCCAGAGATAAAGGTACAATGGAAAATGGCCTGAGTGTATGTGGTGGTTTGAATAGGAATGACCCACACACACACACACCAGAGGCCCATATCTTTGAATGCTTGGTCTTTAGGGAGTAGACTACTTGACAGGAATGAAAAGGTGTGACCATGTTGGAATAAATGTGTCCTTATTAGGGGAAATGTGTCACTTGGGATGGGCTTTGTGGTTTCAAAAGCCCAAGCCAGTCCCAATGTCTCTTTGCCTATTGCCTGCAGATATAGATGCAGAATTTTCAGCTATTTTTCCAGCACCATGTCTGCCTACAATGTGCTATGCTCCCTGCCATGATTACAATGGACAAAACCTCTAAAACTGCAAGAAAGCCCCTTTAAATGTTTTCCTTTATAATATTTGCCATGGTCATAGTCATGGTGCCTCCTTCACAACAACGGAACACTGACTAAGAGAATGTATATCAGTGTGGAAGAAGGGTGAAAGACAAGCAGAAGAATCACCATTGGACTTGTCCATATGTAACGATAACCTCAAGATGAATAAGTCTCTGATCCTTCTACCCCTTTGCAACTTTAGGATAAAGCACATGACAAGGAGGCTAATCAGTCTTTGGAGCATCTATGTAGTAGCTGAGAAGCCATGGCAAATGGAGGTTAGATGAGAAGAGTGGGGCTTTTTTTCCTTGAATGGCCAGCTTGAGTCAGTATTTTGAAGTTACACTGAACCTCATCTGAGATGCCATTTTCCCTTTATATGGTAACCAATTTGTCTGTTACTTTAACAGTATGAGCTTCCTTGTCTGCATTTGTGGAATGAGGCTACCTAAGGGTCCACAGAAAAGTAAAGTATTTTCTTGGATGGATGGGTCCAGCCCTGTGTCTGTCCAAGGAGATGCTGATATGCTACCACTTGCTGCGTTGTGTGATGCTGTCTGGCCTAACTGCAGTGTAGTAAATAGTTTATGTGTACATTGTTTCCAGATGTGTAAAACCCTGGGCATTTCAAGGCCACTCACTTCTGTGAGGAAGTCCTTTTTTTTTTAATTGAAAATACACTTTTTTCATACAATATATTCTGATTATAGTCACTCCTCTCCCTACTCTTCCTAGATCATCCCCATGTTCTCACCTACCCAAATCTCCCTCTCCCTGTCTTTCTCTCCCTCTTTCTTTAGACACACACACACACACACACACACACACACACACACACACACACACATTAGAAAACAAACAGGCATCTAAAATATTCCAGGCTTACCTTTGTCAACAACTTGCTCTGTACTTTGACAATTTTCAATCCTCTAGGCTCCCTTCCATTTTTTAAGATCTGATACTGGAGACTAGGAAACTATTTCAGTTTCTCTTTCACCTCAAACCATTAGAGAAAGCACTGTGTGTGCAAAATGTGGGCTTGGGAGAGCAAATATCT
Source organism: Mus minutoides (assembly GCA_902729485.2). Classification (NCBI taxonomy): domain Eukaryota; kingdom Metazoa; phylum Chordata; class Mammalia; order Rodentia; family Muridae; genus Mus; species Mus minutoides. The sequence continues at coordinate 21,977 of LR752672.1, read as the reverse complement.
GTTTGGTATTGACTGTCCTATGCCGTACTGTGCTGTTACCTAGCATGTTCACATACTGAGTCTTCCTTATTGCTCTAGGATACAGGCCGTTTTGTTACTATTAGTTTCTCAAAGAGGGACGTGAAAATTACAAAAGTTAAAAATCAGCTAGGTGTCAAGAAAATTAGATCTTCACAACTGGACAATTTGTAGAGAGTGAGAGACGTTGAAGTTCTCAGTTGTAAATGAGGTTTTAATATCACACACCTTCTCTGAAGGATCAGGAGTTTGTGTGGAAGAGATGGAATGATTTTAAACTCTATAGGTGATGAATATCTCCAAGGACCTATCTTGGCAGAACAGGATTGATGAATATATGAATTCACAGAGACTATGACAACACATACAAGACAGGCACAAGCTCAAGCCAGTCAAATCCCAGCAGGAAGGAAAGGAAGTAAGCACAGATTCCCACCCCTAACCCAAGAAGCTATTTGCAATTGATACCTGCTGGGAGAGTGAAATCAAGTTTTCTTCAATGGACTCACATTGGGTATATCAATCATAATCCAGGGCAGGTCCTGTGCTGAAGAATAGTTGGCTAACACAAATAAGTTGCCTGTGTGTGTGTGTGTGTGTGTGTGTGTGTGTGTGTGTGTGTGCGCGCGTGCGCTGGTGTTGGTGTTGGTGTTGCTGTTGTTATGTTTTGTCTATTTCAGAGAGAGAACAAGAAATTGGAGAGGTAGGGAAGGATTTGGGAAGAGTTAGGGAAAGGGAAAGAATATGATCTAAGTGTGTGTGTGTGTGTGTGTGTGTGTGTGTGTGTGTGATGAGATTATCAAAGAATAAATAAATATATATTTAAAACAGGAAGAAAAGAAAATGAGTTCTGCAGAATTCATGCTAGAGAAGGTGAATCTAGAATTCCGATCCCCTCCTGCTCAGATCTTCCTTTTGAGACAGATGCTTGTTGTGAATTGGTTTTACAGCTTTGTCTTAATTTGGCTTCTAAACCAGAGTGTCCTTGCCCTCAGCTAGCTTTGATTTGTATTAAAATTGCTGTACAGCCAATGTCTAGGCAAGGAGACAGAGGTGGGGCTTTTACATTACACTGGCAAGGGACTGAGAGAGAGGGGAAGAATAGGAGAATCATGACTTGGAGGCAAAGGGATGAGATTTAAGAGCTGCCGGTGAGAAACCATCCAGCAATATAAGTGGAAAGGAAATGTGGCTCTATGGGAGGCTGCCTAGAAGATGGAATACCACTGGGAATGTATACTAGCCATGGGGAGGTTTAGAATTGCTTAGCCATTGAGCTACTCAAGGCATATCAAAATTAGCTGGCATGTATGTCTTTCATTCAAAAATCTAGAGCTCTTGGGCAGTTTCAGCACTCACATGACCCACCAGGAGCCTAAGTAGTTTAACTAATTCACCTTTACAGATTCCTGTCTAGCTCAATTTGAAAATCAAGATTTCAGACATCTTCCAGGAGCCTAAGACAAGTAACAAAAAGGAATCCTGCCCTGGCTGAGATTTCATTCACCCATAGAGTCTTGGCTCTTTTCTCCATTATGTCTTCCTCAGGTAGGGTTTGCCTTGTTTCAGCAACTTCTCTCAGATTCCAGATCTGTCTGAGAGAGAGGGAGTTTGCAGGTGAGCATGCAGATGTCTGCTATTTAGATTTATGAGATGCCGGATCAAGTCCCCAAAGAAGCAGATTAATCACAAGAAGTTATTTTGCTTTTAATTAAAAAGTATTATCAATAATGACTCTGGTCGTGATGATTTTCAGAGCAGACAATATGGGTAAGCATAGCATGTGAGAAATATTAATTCCCTCAACTCATTTAAAGATAATATCCTCACATGTGCCAATAGCTCATGGGCCTGTTTGTTTGCCAGGTTGTCCTTTGCACAAGGGCTCTCAGTTTCCTGCATCTTTTTGTCGACCTTGGAGGCAACATCAAGGAATTAGGGAATGAGGCAAGCAGAATGCAGGCAACTGAATCCACTAGGAGCAAGCATCCTTGTTGAAAGTGACATGAAACTGAACAAAGGGGAGTGCTCTTCAGCTAAGAGCTGAGACCTTAAGAAAAATCTGACTTTCCAGATATACCTTTGATCTTATGTGAAGAAGGTTTTATGAACTAAATTCTGCTCCCCTCAGATGCATGCTTTTTTGAAACCCAAACCCACAGTTCCTCCTACGTGACTAAATTTAGATATAAAGTGTTTACAAAAATGCATTAGAGTGGGTCCTAATCTAATAAGACTGAACTTTATAGGAGAGAACATTAAGTCACAAGGATACACTCTGTGGAATGTCATATGTAAGACACCAAAGGAGATGGCTATATAGAAGCCAAGGAGGCAGATCTTTGAAGAAAGATATCTTCCTGATATCTGACCTTGACCTTAGATTCTAGAACTGAAAAATAAGTCTGGTATTTAAGTCATACTGCTGTGAGGATGTGTGTGTGTGTGTGTGTGTTGTGTGTGTGTGTCAGTTATTTTTCTTAGATATTTTCTTTATTTACATTATATATATTCTTTATTTTATTTATACATTATTTATATTCTTTATTATATTTTTTCTTTATTTACATTTCAAATGTTGTGTGTGACAGTTATAAGAAAAGTAATTAATATATAGAGGCAGCTCTTTCCAATTCCCAGTCTTCATGTTTGTGAACACAAGAAAATTGATCTTAGTCCCTTCTGCTTTGATTTCTTCAGCTTGGCTCTGAGAGTGGCTTATTCCTCTAGATAGGTCACTCCTCCTAAACCTTCCCAAAAAGTGCCACCATCTGAGGCCAAATGGCCAAATACATGAGTCTGTGGAGGATATTCTCTTTCAAACTACCACAGAGGCTGTCACATCTCCTGGAGTTGGGTGCAGTGAACCAAAGATAGATCCTCTATAAGAGCAGCGAGTCATCTGTCCAGCTCCATCAATGACATTTTGGTTAATAAATAGCCATTTCCTTCACTGGTCAGGTTTAAAACCCACCCACACTCAAACCAACACAATGTGAACCTTTTCCTGATGACTTCTCAGGCTTCTTCTCTGTCCTCATTCCCTCTATTTCCCAGGTCCATAGAGTAGTCTTTCTTTGTTGTTCATGTTCTGCAACATTCTATTGATATTCTTACTACAGTTGAGAGATGGATTTCATTAGTGGCCAAATATTTTTTTATATTACTTTCCTTTGAAATATTGCTTAGCACTTCCACCCATCAAAACCTGGGATCCCACACCCTCTAGGTTGTACTTGTGACTTGACTATTTAATAGAATTAATCAGAAGTCACATTGTGATGGTTCAATTCCTCAATAGGTTTACAAAGCTCTTAGACTCTTAGACTCCACTTTCTGCTATAAGAAGTGAGAGTTCTCTTTCTGTTGAAAAGATCTCATAGAGGACATTCCAGATACCTGGGTGATTTTAGACCAGAAAACAATTCTCTAACTCTCAAAAATGACAGAATATATCCAGCATCACCAAAATAAGCTGACAAGTGACTCAGAAGCAAGTAGCAGTTGGGCTAGAGCAATGGGAAGAGACAAGGTTAAATCACCTGTCTGCAAAATTCAGTCAAATAAAGATTATTTTTCTTAAGTGTATAATTAGTTTAGCACAAATTAAGAAGTTGATTTCATCGTGTGGCCTCCTAGAAAGTCAGCACCCTATAGGAAAAGGGTATGGCTTAATATTTGTACAGTGCACACACATATTACAGATAGGAAGAAAATACATTCAATGAATGGTGAATTGTTCTTTGCATAGTTAAACTATTGCTATGTGGGACTTTACAATTTACTAATGGCAAGCACACTTACATGTTGGTTTTCAGTATCCTCATTAACATGTTAGGGGTATGTTTAATCATTTAATAAACTGCACTGACAACCTAGAGGTAACCATAGTGAATAAATCAGTCTCTGCCTTCAGGGAATTTAGAGTCATTTTTGAGGAAACCAGGTACAAGACCAGCAAGTTTCAAAGTAAGGCTGTCTCCTACTTTCTCACAAGTACACTAAATCCTGGGATATACTGGAAGGTTAGGGATAACATTGGACTCACCCTTGGGCTAGAAAGGAAAGTGATGGATGAAGGGGAATTTAGGCAGAGACCAGCAAAGCAGAGTGAACCGACAGTAAAAGAATGTGAGAGAGAGAGAGAGAGAGAGAGAGAGAGAGAGAGAGAGAGAGAGAGAACATCATGTGTATAAGTCAGAGCTTAGAGAAAACATGGTACCATATAGAAAAAAATTTTTTTGGATTGGGATACAGTGTAAGTATGGGGCTTATAAGTACTTACACCAAGTCCATTATCAACAACCAGTTCAATTGAAGGGACCTAAATGAATTTCTCAGAAATGAATTGTGCAGCAATGTTGGCCTTTGAGGAAGATACAGCTTGATGAATGTATAGTAAATTTTTAAAAGAAAAGTTATTTTAACAGTCGCTGTAAGAACACTACCATCACTATCACCATCACCAACACCAACAACAAATATCAGATTCTTGAAGAGAAAAAATGGCTTTACACTTAAGGAAAGTATTTAGGTAGTAGGTGGAGAATACATGTGATTGAGAATAAAAGATAAAATTTTGTTATTTTCTTCTAAGCAGAGAAAGCATAATCCAAAAGAGACTCAAAAGAAAGGATTGTGTGCTAGGAAGATAGATCAGTCCATAAAACAATTTGGATGGCAGAACTCATGTGAAATACACTTGTAATCCCAGCACTGGGAATACAGTCAGGGCAGGATTTGTTAGGTTTACTGGCCAACCAGTAAGGCAGTACCTCAAGAGCTGAGGCCAGTGAGAGGCCTTGACTCAGAGGAAAAGAAAAAAATAAATAGAAGAAGAAAATGAAAGATGAATATTAAAGATCAATGCCCCAAAATAATGTCCTCTACCCTACATACATACACACAGAGAGAGACAGAGACAGAGACAGAGACACAGAGACAGAGACAGAGAGAGACAGAAAGACAGACAGAGAGAAACAGAGACAGACAGAAAGACAGCAATAGCAACAGAGACAAAAGTGAGAAAACAAAATCTGGGAAGCACATCTACCTCAATGACAATGACCATGACTGGATACTATTTCAAGATCTGTATTAATCATATCAGCTTCCAAAATATTTTTCTTAATAAAAATACAAATAATATAGCAGAACAATAATTTTCCACTTAGACAGGAAGATGCAGAGAGAGAGAGAGAGAGAGAGAGAGAGAGAGAGAGAGATGCATAGAATTTATTATGCTCTACAAACCAAGGAGAAGACTAGAGTATCCCATCAAGTTCTGGGAGAGCAGAACTTCACCTTTCAAGAAGAAAAATAATATTAGAAAGGGAAATCAAAGGTCCATTTGGACAGGTAGGAATCCTACCACTATGATCTATTCTTGATCATATTATCACTCCTAGTACCATGGAATTTCATTTACAACAACCTTGAGGCCACCTCCAATGCCCAGAAAGAAATATCATTTAGCTATTTCTTAATAAGAATTCCTCAGTGATGAATTGAAAGTTCTCCACACATAATGATATATGAACCTCAGATCCTCTGGAAGCATACTCATCTACTCTGGCATTGACTTTACCTGAAAAGAATAAAGTACAAGAAATTTATCTTGGCCTTGGAACATTCCAAACCTCCAGATTAGATCCAGAATAATTCATCAGGCTGTGTGCCCTAAATATTAAATAAGGCACGTCGCTTGTTATAAACCAATGAGAGTATAACATGACTGTGTCTCAAGGAGAAGCAGAAGAAAAGTGTCGGTCTTGTCTTAAGTCTGTGAAGAGTAAACACAGCAGAATACATTTGGAGAATGAACTGAATTTTAAAACCAGAATAATAAAATCAAACTGACTATAAACCAAGGGTTGTCAGTCACATCCCCTACCCAAATGTTTAGGCCATCCTACAAGGATTAAATTAGGCAGACTCAGATTAATCCACTTCCAAATAGAACATGGGATATTCATGGCCAAATTCCAAGGGGAGATTAAAGACGACTCAATTAAAGACTTAATAGAAACATGACTAGGGTGCAATTATCCCTATGAAGATTAATCCTACCAGCAAGTGAAAGATGCTTGCTTCAAATAACAAATGAAGGCACAGAGGACTACTCTGCCCAAAACTGGAAAGGGAGAGGTGTGATGGAGACTTGAAATTTATAAAAGACTAACTAGGAGCTGGCCCTTAGCACACTCAGCCAACAATTCATGGTGGTAGGTGACACGGTTCCAGTTCTATGAGAAGCAGAAGCTTTAGGGATCTTAACACAGTATCTCAAAATCCCACAACAATAATCCAGTAGTCAGCAAAAAATGGGGAAAAGCCACGATACAAAGCAACACATGGGTAGTAGTGCCTCTTCCAAAGACAAGGAATATCTGGATGAGAGGTTTATTTATTTATTTATTTATTTATTTTTATTTTTAAGAATTAGGTGTCCATGAATGAAGTACACTTAGAATAAAGAATAATATTTTAAATGTCATCCCTTAAAGCCACTGCTGCCATCATCATCATCATCCTTCTATTTCCCTCTTCCATATTTTTCAGTTAGTAGTAATTTTAATATATTTAACTTTTTTATTAGATATTTTCTTAATTTACATTTCAACTGCTATCCCGAAAATTCCCTCCCCCCTCCCCCTCCCTGCTTCCCTGCCCACTCCCCATTAAAAAATGGGGTACAGAGCTAAACAAAGAATTCTCAACTGAGGAATTCCGAATGGCTGAGAAACATCTGAAAAAATGTTCAACATCCTTAATCATCAGGGAAATGCAAATCAAAACAACACTGAGATTTCACCTCACACCAGTCAGAATGGCTAAGATCAAAAATTCAGGTGACAGCAGATGCTGGCGAGGATGTGGAGAAAGAGGAAGACTCCTCCATTGTTGGTGGGATTGCAAGCTTGTACAACCCTCTTCCATTTTTATTTGCAAAACAGCAATCACTATCACATGGACTCCTAGGTAGACTTGACAACAGGGAAATACCTAGAAACTCATTGAAACTACAGTGATTGGATACCTTAAAATGACCACAGTGAGCTATTTGTATGTCTTTTCACGGTGCAAATACAACCTGTAACTTACTTATAATCAAGTCTTTGACAACAGTAAAAATGGTTGGCTATCACTCTAGTGATTATTATTCTTTATCAAAATTGAATTAGGAAAAAATTGCTCTGGTGACTGAAGAAAAGAATAGTCACATTGTAGACTACCTATTACTATGGACACATGCAAGGGCAATGTAGGAATCTCTGGGGGCTATGGGCAGTCTCCAACTATAGTCAATAAGAATCTGAGATATTCATTGAGACAGCCTCAGGGAGACACACTCAGCCAACAACATGAGTGACCATTTGAGAAAATGTTTCTCTAGCCGAGCCTCCAGATGCACCTATCATTAGGTTTATATACTGATTTCAGGTGAAGAGACTTAGGTCCAGAGGACCCAGCTCCACTGTGTTCAGACTCTTGAACCTCAGAAGTTTCAAATAATACGTGTATGATTTGACTTCTACCTACAAAGGTTTTGATAATACAAGATGCAGCACTATGCAACAAATATAATTCAAATCTACATGTGAGAACAGACAGCAGAACATACATCCAGTGTGTTTATTACAGCATTTAGCAAGTGTAGTGTTTGTGTATCTGGATACATGTATGTATTGACAGCTTTTCACTCAACCACAGAGAGTGAAGGGCACTCTATAAAGTATTTGTAAAACTATGTAAATATTGGATATTACCTCTCTATCGGATTTAGGATTGGTAAAGATCCTTTCCCAATCTGTTGGTTGCCCTTTTGTCTTATTGACAGTGTCCTTTGCCTTACAGAAGCTTTGCAATTTTATGAAGTCCCGTTTGTCAGTTCTTGATCTTACAGCACAAGACATTGGTGTTCTGTTCAGGAATTTTTCCCCTGTGCCCATATGTTCCGTGCTCTTCCCCACTTTCTCCTCTATAAGTTTCAGTGTCTCTAGTTTTATGTGGAGGCCCTTCATCCACTTAGACTTAAGCTTTGTAGACTCGAGCATTCTTATTGAGGAAATAAGAATGGATCAATTCACATTCTTCTACATGCTAACCACCAGTGAAACTATAGAATACTCTGTCAAGAAAGAAAAGTAAAACAGGTGAATGCAGAGGACCACTTGGCATCTTGTGGATCTAAGTTACTCCCTACCTTGAAACTGCATGGAGCTCAAAGAAACACTTAACAACCTGGACTTATTTACACTGTGTTGAGCTGTTTTCCTGTTGTACATCTATGGATCAAATACTTCAACCCATACTTTCGTTTCCCACCCATACGTTGACAGTGATGGCAGTACTTGTCTCACAGACATGGTATGCACATTAAATGAGAGTGATGTAATATGTAAAGTGTTTGTAACTAGATCTAGCCAAAAGAGACTCTAAAATGTGATGGTGAATCTATAGCTAAAGTTTGAAATTATTGGTTTGCTATCCTGGAATCCTGTTTTAAACCATTTTATTTAGTGATTAAACAAAACACCTCAGTCCTGAGTAAAATCTCTTAAAAGGAAGTTTATTTGGGGGTATGGTTTTAAAGATAGAAGTCTAAGAGAAGACAGGCTCATTGAGTAAGCCTTAAGTGAAGGTTTGATGGCAAAGAACAGTACAACAGTAAAACAGGAAGCATGGAGAAGATAGGACCTCAAGTAATGTGTATGTGTGCTTGTGCTTTTTAATAACAACTTGATCCTATAAGCCCACCTTGAATCACATCTGAAAGTATCATTCTATACAACTGATCTTCTTGTGCTACTTCACCCATTATTAGTCCCAGCACCTCTCCCCTCATGACACCACACATCCAAACTGTGAATCCTTGGGGGATAAACGCAAACCCACCTAGCCTTAGAAAGTGTCTCTTAGAAGCCCCAGGAAGAAACAAATGAGCTTTATCCTTCTGGGTGGAAAATAAAAAGAGTCAGTAGACTGTACAATTCTATGTTGTATAATCACACATCCATCATTCCTGAGATGTTTTCTTACTCCCTACTGTGTACCTGCTAACAACAAATAAAAACAAAAATAATATAAAACAACCCTGTCTCCTGTGCATAAAAGATGGCCATATATCATGAATAAATCATTCATCAGGACCAAAACAAGCTAGTGGTCATGCATTTCAGCAAATAAATCACCAGCAACACTTTTGAAAAACAGCAACAAGAAACATCTGCAGGGAAGGGAGAAGCCAACGAAGATGGATAAGCCATGGCATTAGTATGAATTAGCATCTCTCACTGACACAGGGTAAAGTCTTCTCCTCATCGACCACTCCAACCTCTTGTGTAAGCACTGAGCTTGACCTTGTCTTTCAGTATTCAGAGTCTCCCACAGTCTGTTTCCCGGAAGGTGGGAACAATTTATTATTTAGATAGAAAAAGCAAGCTCCCGGGCATCAACTACAAAGTGTTTTTCAAAACAAGGCTTCCGAAGCATCCCACTCACCTCTTTCTACCTGGGAAATTTTAAGTGGCCCTGGGTCTATAAGCACTTCTATCAGTTAAGCATTTCAATGATTTAAGGATATTTAAAATAAAAGCTTATTTTAAAACAATACCTGTGTGTATGTAATTTTGGCATTTATTCAATATACACATGTATAAAATTCTCAAACACTAAAAAAAAAGAGAATATTAAAATAAATAATCAGGGAAGTTATCCTGACAAACCAAATATGCAATTTTGATTTTGGAGTAGACACCTTCTGGGGAAGAATGTTGAAAGGAGGATTGGTTTTCTAAGAGATGCTGGGAAGCACTTCACTAAAGCCTGCTGTCTTTCTAACTCCATTTCAGATCTTGCTGGAGAAGCACCTCCTGTCTCCTAGATATTTACAAAATATAAGAACGTTCCTTTTCAATTATATTTCTAAATGATCTGTCAACTGTCAATTATGCTTTTGACCTATATGAATCTATTTAATTGTTGTCTAAATGACCACTCACCCTGAGCTTAACCTAGAGTCTTTCATATTCTTTATGCTCTTCTGAAACAAAGAAATAAGAAATAGCCTGTATCACTCAGAAAGGGTCAATGTAAACATCTATAGCAGTCACACTTAGGAATAAATGTACATGTGAAACACAGGAAGGATATATTTATACTTTTATACATGAGGATACAAATAACTAGAACAACTAATAAATAATGTCTACTATAAAGAAATATAAATGTCTTGGTTAGGGATTGTATTGCTGTGATAAAATACCATGACCAAAAGCAACTTGAGAAGGGAATTTTTTATTACATCTTACAATTCACAGGTCACTGCCTATCACCAAGGAAAGTCATGGCAAGAACCCAACGCAAGAGCCTGGAGGCAGGAACTGAAGTAGAAACCACGTAGAAATGCTGCTTTATGGCTGTCTTTGCCTGGCTTGCTCAGCTGATTTCTTTCACAACCCAGGACCACCAACCTAGGCTGGGCCCCTCACAGTAAGCCTTATCAAGAAAATGCCACCACACACGTGTCCACTGGCAGTCTGACAGTGTCACTTTCTCAGCTGCGGTTCTTCTTCCCAGATAATTGTACCTTGTGCCAAGGGAAAAACAAAATCAACCAGAACACTGAGTAAATTGCATAGTTGATCTATTCCAAATAGACAAATATTTTAGAAGAAGCTGATTTAAATCAATCACTGGGATGGTTGCTGAGAAAATTATAATGCGACTGGGATAGCTCACAAGCCTGTAGAAAGAGACATGATGACAGGTAATTTTCAGGTTCTATGGTAAGGAATTCTTGCTGCTCTTGCAGAGGAGCTGAATTCAGTTTCCAGAACCCATATCGGGCAGTTTACAACTCCCTAGTACTCCAACATAAGCAGAGCCAACAGCATCTCTGGTCTCTGAAGGCAACTGTACTCATGTGCATATAATCTCACATAGACACATAGCAGACACATAATTAAAAGAAAAAATATAGATAAGGTAGGGAGTGGGGAATGATCTGTGATAAGCTCAGGTAGGAAAATGGATATGATCACGAATTTTAAAATAAAATAAAAGCTTTAAATATAACCAAAAGGAGAAATAGAAGATCCTTATTAATTAAACAACCAGTTGGGGCTTCTCTTCATCCACGTATTTGGAGAAGACTCCCCACTAGTCATGTCTGTACAAGTGGAAGGTTTAATGAAATTGAAATGCAAATCTGAGATAGGCTTTGATGTCAGGCTGAATCAGTCACTGTATTGATCATCCTCCCCTGTCTAATATTTTAGTTAACATTCAAACCCAGTTTACCCCAAATACTTTTCAACAAAGAGCCCTCCACTCCAGATTTCTGGTCTCTACTCAGAATATTTACTGATATCTAAGATGATTGAAACCAACAGCTTAGCAGAACAAGGTGGAACAGAGGTGACCCTGGTTCAACTCCTTGTTTTGATGGCTTTCTTACATCTTTGCTGTTTGTTGGTCTGGAATAAGAGACAAGAATAAGAAAGATGAAAAAGTATATTCTTAAGCTTTGGGGAGAACAGGGCTCTAACAGAGGGCACGCTGCACTCCAATCACCATGCTTTTCTGAGCTAAAATCGTTCTGTGAAGAAGCTGGACAAGTGCTCTTAGTTCTGGGTCAGTTAATTTCCATGGCGGTTTATTGGCTTTGGCTGAACCTAGGCATCCTTTGATTTTCTTTTATTTTTTTCACTTGCCTTAGAGATAAGCTTACTGGGCAAGTTTTGTTGTCTCCAAGGCCATATACCCATGATTTCTTAGAGTGGGTGGTAGATGGTTGTTAAACACACTCTAGGAAATATGAGAAAAGCCCCTTCAGCAACAATCATCCTTTTGGAAGAAAGTCAAATAAATATGATCCTCCTTCGACTTTGTAAATGAACCACAGTAGCCTGGGGCAGGTGTATAACATTACTTTTACATTGTCCACCCACTGAAACTTTTCAAAAGGAGAAGGAAGGGGGATACAAGAAAGATGACAGAGCTGGAAAAGAGAGAGGGGTTATATAATAATATTACTCCCATTATGCCCCAAGGGCCTGTGCACCTTGCACTGCAAGTTCTATGTAATAATGCAAAGGGCGAATCTGTAGCTCTGAAAATATCGATTGAGTAGGAGCAAACTAGGATAATAGCATATAAACCTGAAGGGAATTTTCCACTAATTAACTATATGAGTTTTATTTTTCCCACTGAGACTAGATTACATTTTCAAAGCACTCCTTTGCAAAACAATATTCAAAATAATGCCAGGAGTAATTTTTAACTCTTAGAGAATAAGTAAATAGCAATCTATTAATTTCCTGACCCAGTGGGATTTCTAATAAAGCTTTACAAATACATAAATACTTTTCCTATTTTATTTTTGGGATTATAATATAATTACATAGATTCTCTCTTCGCATCCCTCCCTATAAGCCCTCCCACACCCCCAACTGTCCTGGCTCTCACTCTTTTCAATGGACTTTTTTGGTTCATTATTGTTATTTACATATGTGCATGCAACACACACACACACACACACACACACACACACACACACATTTTTCTAAATATAGCCTGGTCATTCTGTATAATGCTACTTCTATGTATGTTTTCAGGGATGAACCCAATAACAGGCATAAGAAAGCCTATTTTGGGTTGCTAGAATTGTCTAAGAGTGTCCTAATTTATCACAGGCTTTTTGTATTTCCCAGAAGTGGGCAGTATGTTTCCATTGCTGAAGACAATATGAACTTTAGACACAGGGTCCAGAGACCCATGATCTGGAACCAACCTGAATGCCTCCTCCCTTGATCTGGAACTGACTGAAATGCCTCATCCCAAGGGACTAGTATTCATAGAACCAGAGGGAATCATGTAAGCTTTCAAAGGAGTATAGATACTAACAATCCTACCCAGCTCTGATGCCCATGAACCACACATGCTCATGCCTAAGGGTTAAGTAGTGACACACATAACTTGTCGGGAACCAGGAGCTCTCCAATCAGACTTCAGATCCTCTCAACATGAGGAAAAAATGCTTGGTACTGGAACCTAGCCAAGTACCCAGGGCTAGTGAACTCGTGGAAGTAGAAGAACTTTCAAAGAGCCATTTAATAAACCAGCATCATCCCTAACTACATTGTAAATATTTGCCCTTATGCCACAGATAAGTATAGTCCTCACTACTCATCCAGGAAACTTCTCTTTACATTGAGACCATTACAGAAAACTACAACAAATAACAACTCAGAATTATGGAGCCCAGTCCAAATGGATACATCAAAATAAATAAATAAATAAATAAATAAATAAATAAATCTTTTCTGCGCCTAAGGTTCAAGGAACATTGTAAAAGACGGATCAGAAAGACTGTAAAGAGTCAGAGAATCGGGGGGTTTTCTGTGAGGATGTATCTTTTGTCTCATTTAGGGTTTCTATTGCTCTGATGAAACACTGTGACTGAAAAGCAAGTTGTGAATGAAAGGATTTATTTGGTTTACACTTGCAGATCATAGTCCAAATCATTGGAGGAAGTTAAGACAGAAACTTAAGCAGGGCTGGAACCTGGAAGCGGAACCTGATCCAGAGGCCATGAAGTGGTACTTGCTTCAGATGATTTGGTCAGCCTACTTTCTTAGAGAATACAAGACTACCAGTCCAGGGATGGCATCACCCACAATGAACCGCATGCTACCCCACTGATCACTAATTGAGCAAATGTTTTACAGATATATCTCATGGGGGCATGTTTTTCAACTAAGTTTCCTCACTCTCTGAGGACTCCAGCTTGTGTCAAACTGACACACAAAACCAACAGGTACAATCTACTAGTGATGTCAGAATCCAGAACCATCAAATCTCACCAATAGGACTGCCTACACATGAAAGAAATGAAGACAGTGGAAATAGACATGCCGAAGTAGAGGGAGAAAGCCCATGAGGCCTGTACTCTATAGAAAGAACTACAGGCAGCTAAAGAAGGCTAAGAGTGGCACATGCCTTTAATCACAGCACTCGGGAGGCAGAGGAAGGTGGATTTCTGAGTTCGAGGCCAGCCTGGTCTACAAAGTGAGTTTCAGGACAGCCAGGGCTATACAGAGCATACCAGTTGATCATAAATACTTCTTGAACTTCTGTGGAAGAGTACATCGAGCAGAGGGGGAAAAAATATAAAGCAATGTCATTATTGTCTTTTTAAAAGGTTTCTTGAGCATTTTAACATTAAACCGTTTTTTGTCCCCAGTGTCTGGGCTAAAGGAAAACTGAAGAAAGTGTTTGGCAGCACAAACATTGCAAAGCAGGAGTTACCAGCTTGTAATTTATTATGCTCCTTTATAAGCCAAATGAAAAGTAGATTATAAGCAGAGCATCTTAAGTTTCAGGCTGGATCTCTCTGCAGGATTTATGAATATCATTTTTTAATCTCTCTAACAAGAGGAAAAAGTAAATTATTTTCTGATACCCACGTGGTTCATTGACAGATACTGTTATTTTAAGCAGTTTGCCAGTAGGCTTTAGAGACCACCTTGCCACCTCCAAAAATAAAGAAGAAAAGAAAAGAAATAACCCAAAACATACTGTATCTATTTTCTCTGCTTCTAAATTCCTTAGTGGAGACCAAAGATAAATTGTAAAAGAATCTTGACCCTCTCAAGAATTAGAATGGGGAAGAGATAAATATCTGAGAAGAAGGAATAGCTACGAACAAAAGGAAAAATAGTTAGAGATAGGGTGTGGCCATTTTTGTAATTAACTCCCCCACTCCATGTAACTGTCACAAAATAGGCATGTCTACATTAGCAGATAACAAAGACCATCTAAATGAAACAGGGGGCCCTTCAGATTTCACATCAGCAAATGAGTAGCCACTGCCACTTGTGTGGTGAAAGGATTAGGAAAACTGCTTACTGAGCCAAATGGATGGCATTGGGTGCTCAGATGGGAAGCTCATGATAGAGATAGCAGGCCACTCTACAGGGTGAAGAGGGGCTAATGTTTGGTCTTCTGTAACTGGGTCAAAGATGGAAGTAGGAATCACAATTATAGAAGTTTCCAGTTATTCAATTCTTGATATTCGAGGTTAAATTGTTGATGTTATTCCTTGGTTTCTTGGATTGTTATTAAAGGTAGAAATTGGATCTTCTATAGGTTAGGATTCCTACCTACAGCAGGTTTGTATCCAAGGCTAATTAGCATGGAGAACAAGGCCGACTTTCTAAGAACATCTCTGTAAGCTCTGGACCACAGCTCCTTTTTATATGGCATCACTGTTTATCATACATTTATCTATGCAGTCTCATATACTTTCTACTTATGTTCTCGTCCTAACTCTGATGGGAATTAGAGTCTATCTCTTGAAAAAGTAAACTGAATCCAAGAACGTGCTAAAATAATGTAATAATGGAAACTGACAAGTTTTGGGGTTATACATTTAACTCTAGTTTCTTTCCTTACCATAATTCTTCATTGGGAAACCTTTGGAGAGGCACACTGTTGTAAATCTTAGGTTTAAAACAAAGATAAAAATGTAGTCTTCTCACCAAGACGAGTACTAAGAAACATGCCCTGAAAAGAGTCCATTAGACTCAGCAGCAGATCTTTGCAGCATGCCCTAAGTGCTTCCAGAGAAAGTTCTAGATGTAACACAGATTAAAGGACTGGGAAATTCCTTCCATTAGTGGGTTCTTCTCTTCCCATTGCTGCCTTTCGTCATTGCATTATTTCCATTCAGTAGACCTTGGAGCTTTAAGAGCTGACTAATAACAAAATGAATGGATTAATAATTTTATCCCATCATTAGTCCATCTTCTAGTAGGTCAGTGAGATAGTTCCGTGCATGGTGATAAACAGCTAAGTATTATGTGAGAGATAGACGAAGCCACTAAAAAAAAAAAAATCTCATAAGGTACATTACTCAATTCAGGGTGAGAATAGGGGTAGTGTTAGGAGACTCAAAATCAGAGACAGAAATACTAGATTGGAGAACAAAGAAAGAAAGTCATATGTCTTCATCCATGCATACCTGCCTGCATAGTCGCTTACCATCCTCTTCCAAGTCCGAGTAAATGCTTATGTTTAAAAATCTGTTAGTCCTTCTTTCAGTCTCAACTAAAATTTTCACTCTGTAACTCCTTCCATGTGTATTTTGTTCCCCCTTCTAAGAAGGAACTAAGTATCCACACTTTGGTCTTCCTTCTTTAGTTTCATGTGTTTCACAGATTGTATCTTGGGTATTCTAAGTTTCTGGGCTAATATCCACTTATTAGTGAGTGCATATCATGTGTGCTCTTTTGTGATTGGATTACCTCACTCAAGATGATATCCTCTAGCTCCATCCATTTGCCTAAGAATTTCATAAATTCATTGTTTTTAATAGCTGAGTAGTACTCCATTGTGTAAATGTACCACATTTTCTGGAAGGAGTTACAGAGAAAAAATTTGGAGCTGAGTCTAAAGGAAGGACCATCCAGAGACTGCCCCACCTGGGGATCCATCCCATAATCAGCCACCAAATCCAGACACTATTGCATATGCCAACTAGATTTTGCTGACAGGACCCTGATATAGCTGTCTCCTGTGAGGCTATGTCAGTGCCTGGCAAATACAGAAGTGGATGCTCACAGTCATCTATTGGATAGAACACATGGTCCCCAGTGAAGGAGCTAGTGAAACTACCCCAGGAGCTGAAGGAGTCTGCAGCCCTATAGGAGGAACAACAATATGAACTAACCAGTACTCCCAGAGCTCGTTTCTCTAGCTGCATATTTAGCAGAGGATGGCCTACTTGGTCATCAATGGGAGGAGAGGCCATCATTGGTCTTGTGAAGATTATATGCCCCAGTATAGGGGAATGCCATGGCCAGGAAGTGGGAGTGGGTGGGTCGGGGAACAGGGGGAGGGGAGTGGGTATAGGGGATTTTCAGAGAGGAAACTAGGAAAAAGGATAGCATTTGAAATGTAAATGAAGAAAATATCTAATTAAAAATGTATTAGTATCTAGTTTCAGGTCTGAGTTGCTATTTATGATTCAATGTTGGCAGTTTCTGATGATTAGCAATGTTTGAAGAATGTCTTAAGAGCACAAATCCTTTTTCCCTGCTTCCCAATTTGCTTGAGCTAGAAGGCATATCTATATTTTGTTTGTACCAACAAATAAAACACTACTTTTCTTCAGAGCTAAACAAACATTCAACACTTACATCTTCCCTAAGGGCTTCTTAGGTAAGTTAAATTAAAGATCAAAGTTAACCAGGATGAGTATGACAAAGTACTACAGATTAGATAGCTTAAGCAGCAGATTTTTCTTCCACAATCCTGGAGGCTGAAGTCCAAGATCATGTTATTGGCATGTTTGGTTCTTCTGACACCTTTTAATCTTAAAGATGGCGGCCATCTTTTATCTTCACATGGCTCTCCCTCTGTATCTGTTTGCCTTCTTTTCTTGTAAACATAATAGTCAGATGGATTAGGTACCAGACCAATGGCATGATAATTGTCCTTTGCTTAAAACTATGCCTAAATAGTTGTAATGCTTTGGGTAATAAGGAGTTAAAGGCCTAAAGAAATTAATTTTGGGTGCATCACAAATCAGTTTCTAGATAGGGCAAGACACAGGAAGTAAAATGAATCTGAATGGAACTTGATCCTGCCCATCAATGATGAGATCCTGGCTAAGCCTGTACTCTCTTCTTCCTCTTTATTCATATGTACCATGAAATAGAGCAGAGAATGTGGGTTTTCTGTAGACTACAGTGAGAAGTCTTGCCTCACAAGGAGTCTAGAAGCTAAAGTCTTGTTCAGTGCAAATTCCCATCCAGAAAGTCAAAATGGAAAGCAGCACCCTGCTCCCCTCAAAAAATATCCAGCCAACCACAATATCTGATCAGTCTCTTGAGTAACCCAATCCTGTGACTAAAGTCTTTATTGTAGATGGGTTGGGAGCATGGAAAAAAATTAAAGTACCAAATTCATATCTAATGTGGCCAGAAGATAAAGGACTGTGAGCAGCAGAGCAGTAAAGGTCATTTTCCCAAAGATGCCGGCTTTAACTCCTTGGTTCTTGGGCATCACTTACCTTTTCCAACATTAAAGCATTTTCAGTATGCACCTTGGCTTTATAGTCCCAGAATTTTTTAGAGGCTGCATGCTACCAAGACAGACATTCTCTGCCTGTTTCATGATTTGAAAGCATAGCCTCTTGTCAACTCAAGATACAATCCAAAATCTATCCTTGAATGTGTTCTACAAGAAATACATAGACCAAATAAGTTTGATGTTTATATTTTAATATATTCCCTCACCCCTTCTTAAAACACCATTGGCTGAGATTGGAGTGGAAATGTATTCACTTTTAGTTGCGTAATCTGCCCCACCAGCCCCAAGGCACTGAGTTCCTCCTGTGATTTGCAGCACAGCATTTGAATCAAACAAAGCTAGGAATGCAAAGAGGAACAAAAGGTCAGAATTGCCATGCAATGAGACAATTTCTTTTAAAACTCTTCGATAACGGAAATGTAGAAAGAAATGAATTTATACAGAGGGAAGGTTTAAAGGACGGCAACTACAAAGTCTTTAATAATTGATTCTTGCAACCCCAAGTCCTTCGGAGACTGTGTTTCTGCTAATATAATAGGTAAATATTGCCAAGCCTCTGACAACATTTTTCTATAGCAAACATTTACTGAGCCTCCATTCTGTGAGCCACATGGAAGAAGAATTAGAGATAGCTCTTGTGGAGGGTTGCTAAGAAAGACATATATGCAAAGCTGTTCTCCAGGTTCCTGAGGCATGGCAGGGACTGGAGGTGAGAAGAGTAAGGGTTTTTTTCTATCTGGATCTAGCTGGCCTGATGGGCCACACCTCAGAGGTTTTGTTTATGCCATTTTGAAGCAAGCTCATCATGTTTCTGAATCTAATATTCTCTGTGTTCTGAATCAGGATTAGTTACAAATATTAAGAATCCTGCTTTCTTCAATAAGAGGATTATAAGCATTCTTTAGAGGTCTCTGAGTTCAATTACTAACTCTTCTGCATAATAATAAGCATTGCTCTTTCACTGTGTATGTTTTCATTATGACAAACGGGGCTAGGCTCCTTGATCAAATATCAAATGCCCTGAAGAAATGTTATATTTTCAGTCCCAGTAGCCTGCATGTAAAGTAGCAGATTCCATACACTGGAGTCAAGTGCAAGCAGGCTTTCTCCACCCAACCCCACCCCACCCCACTCTCCCAGTTTCTATGCCTGCTGAGTCTTCATCTCTGCTCTCTGATCCTCAACAATTAACTAGGGCTCTCTTTTGTCAGAGGAAGATATTTTGCCCAAAAATTCTCTGCTTCCCAGATTCTTCCATTCTGACAAACTAAACCCAACCTAAAATGATATGTCCCTTTTGCTGTGAGGTGGCAATCATTCTTCAATGAAGCATGTTGATTCAGCTCTGACTCCTCTTTGGACTGCTGAATCCAACCTATCATCCAAGATATGAAGAGCAAAGTACTCTCTCCTTACAGAAACAGAAGTATTTGTCTCTCTATCTCTCCCTTTAGTACATTCTCCCCTGTCTAATCACCATCTACACTGTCTGACAAGAGTGTTCCTTGAAAGATAGGATAGGGTAGGGTAGGGTAGGGTAGGGTTGGGTAGGGTAGGGTAGGACTGGGCAGGGCAAGGCAGGGCAGGGCAGGACAGGACAGGACAGGACAGGACAGGACAGGACAGGACAGGACAGGACAGGACAGGATATGATATGATATGATATGATATGATATGATATGATATGATATGATATGATTGATATATACTCACCTCAGATCGGGGATTGATAAATAACCAATGTAAACCTGCCAGCAAATCAGCAAACCAATAGGTTTTGTTGGAGTTACTTCGAGGAACAATGGTGCATCGCAGAAATGACTCAAAGAAATGCCTCTCCAAGCCCACCACAACACGGATACAGCATGAAAGGTGAAAATATGGGCTGGACTGCACAACCTACAGGTTGTTGCACTTTGCTCAACAGAGTGGAGAGTGTCTTTTCTAGCTAGATCAGTTAGTCTCAGCCTCTTCTGTGCAGCTCAGCTGCTTTCTGCTTCTTTCTAGTGTCTCAGCTTGCCAGAATATGTCTTTCAGCAGTCTTTGATGTTTATATGTGCTCGGGAGTCAAAGGGTCTAATGAAACTTGTCAATTTCAGGTATTTCCTGACTTTTTTGAGTTGTTTACTTTCTAACCTATAGATGTTTCCATGATGCTGGAATGTTTTTGCCTCCCCTTAAAACAGCCATTGTCTTAAGGAGCTTCCCTTTAACATGAACAATTTAATCTTGGTGGAAATCATCACACATGTACAAGTTGTTATGTTTAGTAACAGCAATATAGCTCATATTGTTTCCATACTAAACACCAGAAAGCTGAGGCTCAGATTTATACTTGATTAACATATAATCGTAGAGGTAACTTCAAAGCTCATGGACTATCATCAATATTAAGAATTTATGATGGAATATATCTTATGATTTCAAATCTGTGCAAAAGGCATACTTTAGAATCAGTATCTCACTTTACTATTGCAACCACATCAGTATGAGCCTGCATATAAGGTATTAGAACCTCCCATGAATGGGTTTGGATTTGAATCCTTTGTAACATCTCAGATTCAATTTCTTTATCTAAAAAGGAAGGTGGAGAAGTAACTAGCCTCCCTGGCAATGATGGCATACAGGATAAATTAGAATTAAAAATAAGCACATTTCCTAGCACTAGTTAATGGTTGAGTTGAACAGCGTGTATTATTTAGGAAACAACTTTTTAAATTTTAAAGAAAAAAATTATTTAATCCTTTAAACCTGTCTGAATTCCTTGTCACCATAGATTAACTAGGGTAATTTTAAAGGTTTCTTTCTAGTTTTAAAATTCGATCAGATCATTGTCTGCCATATTGCACCACACTCTATTGCTATATGACTAAAACATTTTGCTCATAGACACATTCTGCAGACTGATAGGTTATGATATTTATATCATATATCTGTGGGCTATAATTGTGCTGCTTCTACATAAGCATAACTGATATCAGAGGAAACTTCCTATGCCCTTCTTTGTCCAACCCCAAGGTTAATATGACTTACATTGGTCAGAGGCAAGGTAATGATGGTACAAGCAAGAGACATGATGGATAAATGACCTAAAACAACTTATTCAAGACAGCAAGGCAAGACACCTAGCAATCAATCAGAAGTAAAGCTCTACATTTTCCCAAATGAGTTGGCATCCTGTCCTTACTGGCTTGCCTATTCTGTCTAGTTTATGAAGAAAAATTGCAGACATTCTGTCTAAAATTCCTTGCTTTCTTCTCATTACAAAATAAGGACCTCACTTTCCAAAGATCAATTAAAGAGTAGACAAGAAGCCTGATAAGAAACAGAGAGGACTTGAGGTTAAAAACAGTTTCTGCATTAGACCTGCTTTTAAATATTGATGCCCAAGTCACCCAAGGTTATTTGAGGTTAACCACGATGACAGTATCATTTCTCCCCAACCTGGAGACGAATTCTCCTACTTTACAAAGAACATCACCATGTCATCAAGACTCTACTGATTTTGTTTTTTTCAGTTCATCTGAGTTGATGAACTAAATCCTGTATATCAAACCACCTCCATCACCTACCTCCTGAAACCCATATAGAGAAAAGAACAATTGTTGAAAAATATATTTAACCAGCCAGAAGAAAGCACATTTCTATTGAAGGATTATGACATGGGTCACCCCTCAAACATGAGCCAAAGATCATCCTTCTTGATTTGTGATATTACACTTAGATTCATACTATCTCGTGTAGGTCTGTTTGTCACTCGCTGAATCCTTGCCCACTTTGCTTCCAGAGAACGTGTGCCACGCAGACAAAGGGGCCTAAGAGGGTCTGTGACAAGGGAGGGAGGGAGGGAGGGAGGGAGG
>LR752671.1:4288-67043 GCA_902729485.2 Mus minutoides | reverse complement strand
CTGCACATCCAGCTCTCAGGGGCTGAAACACACTGATTAGGCTAGAAGCATCTCCAGGGCTATACACCAAGACCCTATCTCAAAGGCCCAAACCAGAACAAACAGAAAGTGTCAAGGATGCAGCTTAGTGTAGTTATGTAGCCTACTACATACAACGTCCAGAAGCTGGGGTTAGTAAATAGCTCTTTGGATCAGTCTGGTGGTAATAACAGACTGAAATTACTAATCTGCAGTGAAGACTTGAAGGGGGGGTTGTATTTACTGTGGGCTGTAATTCTGCAACACTAAAAGATGCTAGAAAAATCAAAACAAGACTATGAGCTCCCAACATGAGCACAAACAGCATCATCACATCAGTTACAACTTCTCAAGGGATGAGACCTCAACTTTACATCTAAAAGGAAACAGTGAAATGCTTACTAAAGACTGTCTAACTTGGGCCAGCAAGACGGCCCTGTATGTAAAGGTGCCTGTCATCCAGTCTGACAATCCCAAGTTCAATCCCCAGAACCCACCTACATATGAGGGGACATGCTCACCATGGCACATACACTTACATGCATATCATGTATACACAGGTGATCATTTTTTTAATTAAAAGAAATGTCTGACTCAATCCTTGTATTCACAGATGACAAAAAACAGTTTAGAATTATAAGAAAACTTTTCCCCACACATACATCTAAATGTCAAAATCTGGGCTCGAATGTATCTCTTTTATTATAGCATGATGCAGAATAAAATACATAATAAAACAGCCTATTGAGTTTCTGCAAGTGACTACTAAAAGAGAAACACCCCTGCCCTCAATGTGGTTAAACCTCAAGAGTTTCTGGAATTATAAGAAATGCACACATGATTAGTCTTTCCTGAAATGGTAAGTTGCATTAGTAGAATTAACATTACTTTACAGGCAAGAAGAAAGGAATGTGGTCAGGAACCAGGAAACAACCTCATCTGCAGTGGCTTGGTCAAAAGCATAGAACTCAAAAAAAAAAAAAAAAGCCTTGAGTGAAAGCGGCTGAAGTGCAGTGATTCAGTGACAGAAACTAACCAAGTGGATCAGGACTGGGTGGTCATTAACCAACTCCAGATCTCCTGCAATCAGGTTATTGAGAGGTGGAAGAAGACACCAGAAAGGCCACATGGCATGAAGCAAAGCCACCTTACGTACCCCAGTGACCTGTTTTACTGCATGTTCAGCAAAGCACCTTTACTTGTGCCCAAAATTAGCAAAAGCTCGTGTTTTATTCATAATTTCATGCTTTGTAACGATATCACTTTACCCTCTAATACAGCAGGGGTTGTCAAAAGTATGGGTCGCAACCCCCCACAGACGTCGTATATTGGATTGTCTGCAGACCAGATATTTACATTACAATTCATAACAGTAGCAAAATTACAGTTATGATGCATCAATAAAATAATTTTATGGGTGGGAATCATCACAGCATGAGGAACTATATTAAAGGTCTCAGCATCAGGAGAGAACCATTGCTCTGATCTCATAAACACATAACCTGCTGGCCACCCAATTACCCACCCCTGTGACCCAGTCATCTTGCCAAATTATCTTAAAACATTCAACTCTCAGTGCTTATTGGTCAACTTTTGAAACAATCATGATAGTGACTAATGGGAAGACTGAACTGTCACCTAGAACCACGCTTGGGGAGTGGGGCAGAAAACAGGCCTATGAAATACACAGCCCAAGGCTCAGCTTCTTGGGTCTCCAGTCCATGATGCCATAACTGAACTAGAGACAGCTGTGACAAACTGGGCAAACTTCAAGAGTTTGTGAATGAACAATCACCCAAAATTAATTCCAAAATCAAACACCAGGCTTCATTAGAAAGCTCCAAGCTAATGAAGACACATTGAAAAAAACAAAACAAAACAAAACAAAACACTGTGGATGGTGGCATCTGAGGAATACGGCTCCTCTGCCTCCACAGAAATGAATTTTTATTTGGATCAGGACAGAACATCTAAGAGTTTCTTAAATGTCCCTAAACATCCTTCTGGCATTTCACACTACATGTTTTGTTTTGGTTTTTGGTTTTTGGTTTTTTGGTTTTTTGGTTTTTCGAGACAGGGTTTCTCTGTGTAGCCCTGGCTGTCCTGGAACTCACTCTGTAGACCAGGCTGGCCTCGAACAGAAATCCACCTGCCTCCACCTCCCAAGTGCTGGGATTAAAGGCGTGCGGCTACCACACTACATGTTATATGGGAAGCAGTTTCTCACCATAGAAATAAAGTCAAAATACCAATCCTGTTGACTGCAGAAAGGAAGCCCACCAAAAATGGAGGAGCCACCTTTAATCTCATCGATAGAAGGGCAAGTGGAGGGAGGCAGGAGATTCAGGAGCTCCCCAGACACAGAAAGGCGTGGGGCGGGGGGGAGGCAGGACACAGAGGGCAGGAAGGCAAGGCAATGGCCACATCCCTTCAAATAAAGCCGAAGTTTCAGGGCTGTGCACCTCCTTTCTGGAATGATGCTAAGCTGCATGCCCACACACGCACACTAACCCAGCAACAGGAAAAGGCAAGGGAGCCAGCTTTACCTGGGACAGCTACAATAAGTGCTTTATAGTTTTCACGGCAGAGTCCACTTCTCCCTATTTTGTGGCTTTGACTTCACTCACACCTACATGCGTATGTGTGTGTGTGTGTGTGTGTGTGTGTGTGTGCGCGCGCACACACACATCCACACACACACACCTCCCTGCCAGGCAAGCAGCCAAGCCAGTGCCATCTCATGCTGAGAAGCTGCTCACCTCCTTGTTTCTGCTCTATCCAATCCCCCTCCCAATAAGTCTTTCCCAACTAGAACTCCTACAACCAGAGACAGCGGCCAGCTTCAGCCAGTGCTGCAACTAAAGAACTCCCAGTGGGCAGCCCTGGTCTCCAGAAGACATCCTGGATACCTGGATTAGCGGCGGGATGCTGCTGACTTCCAACCAGGGCCCTCTGCTGTCCGCTGATTACTAAGTACAGAACTCAGCAGTTCACGAACTACATTGCACCAGGCTGTGAGAACAGGCATCTCCGTAAGGAGCAGCAGCACACCAAGCTAAAGGTGTGCTATATAGTGGACAGTAGGGAAATGTTTCTGGAGGCACGTTCACGACAGTCTGAAGACAGGCACTCTCTGTGCCAGGCTACAACACCAAGACAAACACATCTCACTCATTTTCACACAAAAGCAAAATAGCAGTGATCTAAATCAAGGCATATCTGAAGACTTATTTTTAATCTATTTCACCCAATAAAGCCACTGCAGGTTTGCTCTGCACCTTATTTTGACAAGTGAAAAAATTATGTAAACTTCCATACTTACAGAATAAAATTTCAATTCATCTCAAGTGTTTCTCTAAGTGTTTCTGAAGCTGCTGACGTAGCTGACGCGTCCATTTCTGAGTCCAGGCCCCCCTCCCTCCACCTCCACTGTTCCACAGCATCACTCAGCCTTCCCTCTACCTCAAACTCACCTTGTGAGTAAATGAAGACCTCTTTCCACTGTATGAAGATGTTAATGCTCCAAATGGAAGAAATAAATGGTAAGTTTTTCACTTTAAAACCCTCAGTCTAAACCTGGTGTAATGGTGTATGCCTGATATCTCAGTGACTGGGAAGTGGAGGCAGGAGAATCATGAGTTCAAGGCTAGCCATCACTACATTTCAAACTACAAATTCAAACTCAGCGTGACCTACAGAAGATTGTTTCAAAACTCCAGCAAAGATGGAAATCAAACAAATAATCCCCCATGAACTAATAGAAGGTAAGGGAGACCATATACAGCACAGTACACCTGAGGTCACAAAAATCCTGTGCAAATGTCTAAGGCAAATGGGCAGGGTGTTGTTCAGGTCAGGTGACCTGCTTAAGAGAGAGTTACTCACTCACTGGACAGTTCACATTCCAAGCAAAGCAGAACCTACAGACACAGCAGGACCTTCGCTGTCTCTCATTTTCACTTTCAGTTCATTCTCAGAAGATGGATAGCAACCTTCCTTACACTCAAAACTGCAAATCACTCAGTTGCTCAGAACCTACTCCGGGAGGGTAGTAGGATTTATTCAAGTAAGAACACAGACACGCCCAATCTTAATAGCGCCTTTCTAACAGTCTCACTTTGGCCAGGCATGGATGTCTATGCATTTGCCAAAAAGCATACACACACCATGTGCAATTACTGCACCTGGGCTGAAGCTCTAAGGAGAGTGAGCTTGAGAGTGGACATGAGCCACTTACTGGATAGAGAACCCTGGCAGGGCTCTGTCCTCTGCTGGTCTTTTCTGGGGTTTTACTAGATAGAGAACCCTGGCAGGGCTCTGTCCTCTGCTGGTCTTTTCTGGGGTTTTGTGGAGGTTGGTTTTTTTTTTGTTTTTTTTTTTTGGGGGGGGGGGTTGTTTGGTTTGGAAACAGGGTTTCTCTGTGTAGTCCTGGCTGTCTGGAACTCACTTTGTAGACCAAGCTGGCTTCAAACTCAGAGATCTGCTTGTCTCTGCCTGGAGAGTGCCACCACCACGCCCTTTGTTGCTCTTATTTGATTGTGCTACATTATTACATACATTGAGTACTGTCTCCCTCAAGTAGAATGTAAACACATGAAAGTGGGCATATTATCTTTGGTTAGAGAGGGGCAGTTCTTTTGAGACAAGGTCTTAGCTACACTTGCCTGGAAAGTGAGATCTTTCTGCACCCAAAGTTCTGGACTTCTAGAAGCATGATGTAAAAAGCCCTGCTGTGGGAACTGTCTGAATCACTGCTGTACCCCCAGTTCCAGTCAGCTGGTGCTAGATGTATACCTGACGAGACTGAGTGAATGAACAGTTTACAGGAATCACACCACTCCTGAAACCCTTTGTCAATGAACCATGACCCCAAAGTACATGGAGCTCAGCAATCTGGCAAAATTATCACTATGAAAGATTCGATTATCCCATGTGGTGTGTCTAAGAATAATTAGCATAACCAATCCCAGTAACTGTTAATACAGCCCCCTTCTCAACACCAGGAAAGAAGAATTATCCATGTGCGAAAATAGACCCTTCCTTCAGTGATTCCATAATCTTATGACTTTTTTGATGCTGTGGATTTTAAGTCCACCGATTCCACCTCTTTTTTAATACTGTTCCACGGAATGTAGCAGAGTCCACTTTTCCCACCTGACTCTCCACTCCTTAAACACACAAACACACACACACACACACCCCACCACCACCACAGATCACTTGCAGGTGGAAGATGGTTTTGAGAATCTCCTAGATACAACCCCGAGCACAAAATCGGAGTTGAAGGGTGCAGGTCTTTGGTAATATAACTCCAGACCCACACTGCATAGAGTAACTTTTTTCATTGATTCGTAAATCACAATCTCTACGAAGTTCATAAAGGAGGTAATGGATTTGCCTTATCACGTGGGAAGCCGTGGTGCTTCTGGCAATGCACAAAAACACGCTTGGAACCCACCCGCGTTTCGCTTTTTTCGGGGAAATCTGTGTACTTCAACCCCACACAGCGGTGGCTGCTCTATTGATGTAAACAAATAACAGAAAAGTGAATGCAGCTTTTCAAGATTAACACAGATTCCCAGAGACAAGGCTGCCATCTGGACGGACACAGGTTGGAAGCCGCAAGAGTTCCTTTCGCCACAGAGAGTTGAAAATAAGAGAACATTTCAGCAGCACACTTAAAAGTTTCCACCTTCACACGCCCCCTTCCCGAGCCCGGGCCTCGGGGCTCCACCTAACCTGAGGAGGAACTCCGCCAGGACTTCCGTCCTCCGGTAGGATCGAGACCCTTCCTTCCTGCCGCAGACCCCCGCCCTGCTCCGCGCAGGGCCCCAAGGAAATGCCGCGTCCCTTCCCCTGGCCCAATCCCCTGGCTTCCCAGTACCAATCTCCAGTTTAAAGTCCCGACTCCAGCCCCCGGGTCTCTAGTCCCCAGCCCCCAAACTCAGTCCACACCTCGAGTCCCCAAGTCCCCAACCCCAGTCTGCAGCCCTTACCTACAACCCTGTCCCTGAGCCCCCAGGCCCTAGTCCCCAGCCACAGTCCCCGAGTCCCAGTGCCCAGACCCAGAGCTCCCGGTCCTCAACTGAGACCCCAGGTCAGTACCCAACCTCGAGCCCCGGTCGGTCGTATCCCCAGTGCCCCGGCCCCGCCTGCCGTGTCCAACACGCCTTCCCCGCGGCCACTCGGCCGGCCCCGCGCCCGGTCCGCTCGCACACGAACAGGCCCGCGGGCGGCGCCTCGAAGGCGGGGACCGGCCACCAGGGCCGCGCTGCCGCCGCACCTACCATGGTACAGATGGAGGCGAATTTGGAGACTGTCATTAGGATTTCCATCCGCCCGGCGCCATCTTCCAGACAGTCGCGGCGGGCGGGGGACGCGGGGAGCCGGGCCGCCCGCTCGCTCCGCAGCCCGCGGCCGCACCCGGAGCCGCCGCCGACCCACGCTTCTAGCCTGCTGGGCCGCCGCTGCCGTCGTCGCCGCGGGCGCTCAGGCTTCCTCCGGCCCAGCCCCCGCCCGGCGGCTGTCCGCCCTCCCGCCCCCGGCTCCGCCCCGGCGCACGGCGCAGCCGCCGCCTCAGGGCTCGCGCCTGCCCGGGAAGCCGCTCGCCGAACACCCCGCCCAGCGCGCTGGGAAGAAGAGCTCCGCGCAGGCCCTACCGCCCTACCGCCTAGCAGGGTTTTTCCGCCCCGCCCGCCTCTGGCGCCGCCCCGCCCACCGCAGCTGAGCCACGCCCGTGCTGCCCCGCCCTCCCACGGGGGCTCCACCCAGTGCGCGTCGGGCGGGGCGAGACCCGTGCGGCGTCCCTCCTGCAGATGGGTCCTAGCGCCGACGTGAAGCACTGCCTTAGCTTGGTCTTAAGGGGATCGATCCTTTGCTCTGCGGTGTCTGTGACATCAAGCCGCCTTTAGAGTGACTGACCCACAGCTCTGAAGGACAGTCAGTTGAAACAGAAGACGGAGACCATGTCTGGGAAACTGGATGAGTTGGAAGGCAACCGCCAGAGTCCCAAGCACTTGGATGTTTTTCTGGGGTGAATCAACTGGGCCAAATTCCCTAAGAAAAGGCTAATTAGATAAAAACAAGATTCAACTCTATGAATTAGCGGTAGTGGAGGAGGAGAGGAAGGGGAGCCAATCCTGAATGACAGTGGGATACCAACTTGGAATTTGTAAGGGGGTGGGAGTTATGTCCCAAGTAAGAAGCGGAAGCCAGCGTGTGAGGACGCATATGCAGGGCTAGCTAGTGGATGAACCCTTCCTATTTTCTACCGGCAGAAAATTCATAAAACCTCACAAACTACTACTTTTAAAAGCTTGTGATTTGTTTTGATTGGTGATCTGAGGGTGGGACCTTTTCTGCCTTCCACCCAACCCCCACCACACCTGGTCTGTGGAACTTGGGGCCCAAATTCCGACGAAAGCTCTAAAATCTGATAAGCCTTGCTTCATACTCCAAAGCATTCAAGAGACAAAGAATTAGAACAAAATTTAGTCGAGAAACAGATTTCTGGTACATGAATGCTGGTTTCCATAGCAATTCCATTGTAAGCTTTGGGGGAGGGGAACACCCACTGAATACTGCTAAATTTCTCTGGCAGCTGCCTATTCTCCAGGTATCTACCTGCGCAGAGGCGAGGCCTCCCTCTTTTCTGTAGATATCAAGACAGGGGCTTGGACTCTGGTTTACACCAGTTCAGGTATATGCAGTGTTTGTCGCGTTGCTTGCCTCTCTAGACTCCACAAGCATAGAGCATGGGCGTACAACATCTATATTTTAAAGGTCAGGATGGGAGCTGGGCATATGGCTTAGTTGGTGAAGTGCTTGTGTAATGTGTAGGTGTTCTGAGGTTTCATATCCAGCACTTCATTAATCCTAGTATGCTAAGGTCATCCTTGGCTATGTAGTGAGTTCAAGACCAGCCTGGATCACTTGAGTCCTTGCTCCCCCCCCCAAAAAAGAAGAATGAATAGCCAGTCACTGGGTATTGTGACATGCACCTACAATCCTAGCACAGGAGACAGAGAAAGGTGAGTCTCTGTAAGTTCAAGGGCAGCCTAGACTAAAAATCAAGTCTACAGATCAGCCAGATCTACGCAGGGAAACCCAGCCTCAAAAATAAATAAAAGAGAATAAACAGCACATGTATGAAATTGTCAAAAAAGAAATTAGCAAAAGCTGACGAGTAGCCGGATGTGGTATTGCACGCCTTTAATCCCAGCACTCGGGAGGCAAAGGCAGGCGGATTTCTGAGTTCAGAGGCCAGCCTGGTCCACGAGTTCCAGGACAGCCAGGGCTACACAGAGAAACCCTGTCTCAAAAAACCAAAAAGAAAAAAAAAAAAGCCGACGAGTAATTAATTTAAATGGTGAGCAAGTAAAACCCTCCAGCTGTCAGTGTGCTGCTTCAGAATTCCTGTCATAGGCTGGATATAATTTCATTTTTAAGCTTTATTTATTTTTACTTTATGTGTATGGGTGTTTTGCTTGCCCATACGCATACAGTGTCCATGGAGGCCAGAGGAAGGCATCAGATCCCCCTGGAACTGGAGTTGTAGAAGGTTGTGTATCACTATATGGATGCTGGGAATCAACTCCAGGTCCTCTACAAGAGCAGCCAGTGCTCTCAACCTCTGAGCTGGCTCTCCAGCCCCTTTGAATGCACTAAGGGTAACCTTTCCAATAACCCCGGAGATCCATCATTTCAGGCTTGTTTTCTAAGTGAAGAAGTATGGCCCCAATCACAAGTCACTTGATATGCACTCACTGATAAGTGAATATTAGCCCAGAAACCTAGAATACCGAAGATACAACTTCCAAAACACAAGAAAATCAAGAAGGAAGGCCAACTCATGGATACTTCATTCCTCCCTAGAATAGGGAATAAAATATCCATGGAAGGAGTTGCACAGACAAAGTTTGGAGCTAAAATGAAAGGATGGACCATCCAGAGACTGCCCCACCCGGGGGTCCATCCCATAATCAGCCACCAAACGCAGACACTACTGCATACGCCAGCAAGATTTTGCTGAAAGGACCCTGATATAGTTGTCTCTTGTGAGGCTTTGTCAGTGCCTGGCAAATACAGAAGTGGATGCTCACAGTCATCTATAGGATGGAACACAGGGTCCCCAATGTAGGAGCTAGAGAAAGTACCCAAGAGCTGAAGGGGTTTGCAGCCCTATAGGTGGAACAACAATATAAACTAATCAGTACCCCCAGAAACTTGTGTCTCTAGCTGCATATGTAACAGAAGATGGCCTAGTCAGCCATTATTGGGAAGAGAAGCCCCTTGGTCTAGCAAATTTATATGCCCCAGTACAGGGAATGCCAGGGCCAAGAAGTGGGAGTGAGTAGGTAGGGGAGCAGGGCAGGGGAAGGGCATAGGGGACTTTTGGGATAACATTTGAAATGTAAATGAAGAAAATATCTAATAAAAAATTTAAAAAAAAAGACAATCCTTAAGTCAGAAGTATCCCCCTCTCAGCCATTCCACCAAATGGTATCGTGTTTGTATTATGACTTGCCTCATCTGCCTCCCCCATTACCCTAAGTATCCAAAGAATCTCTAACTATGCTGTATATAAGTGCCAAGCCTTCCAAGCTTCCAAATGGTTGCACTCCTGTCCTGCGCTGTGGGAAGGTTTGCTATCCGAGTCTGACCCCAAAACAATAAAGAGAGTCTTATAAACAATTGCAAACAAACAAGCAAGCAAACAAACAAAAAACCCAACTACAGATGTAATGGAACAATAAAGTTTTATTAGAGATGACTGAAAAAAAAAAGAAGAAGAAGAAGTATGGTGCATTCATCATTGCACCCCCAGTGAGTGCAGGGCCCGGGTCTATACACACACAGCACAGGCTCTGTCCCTGAAATCTGACATCTCTCCCTACCTCTCCCAATGAGTCAACCTCTTTGGTTGCATTAATAATATGGTAGCTGTTCAGATAGTAGGTGTCAATCAAAATAGCCATAGTTCTAACTCAAGTCCATGTTGGAAATTGTCTTAGGGTTTCCATTGCTCTATGACCAAGGCAACATTCTTATAAAGGACAACATTTAATTGGGCCTGGCTTATACTTTCAGAGGTTCAGTCCATGACCATCATGGTGGGAAGCACGGCAGCATCCAGGCAGACATGGTGCTGGAGAAAGCTGAGAGGTCTACATCTTCATCTGAAGACAGCCAGGAGGGAAGTCTCCACACTGGGTAGAGCTTGAGCACTAGGGGACCTCAAAGCCCTCCTACACAGGGCCACACCTCCTCATAGTGCAACTTACCATAGGCCAAGCATATTCAACTTGACACAGGAATAGAACCCAGGACCTAATTTAGGCTAGACAAGTGTTAAACCACCAAGTTATGCTCCCAGTGCAGTGGCTTTTCAAAGCTCACTATGAATCCAGCAAGTAGAGTATCTGTACAATAGACATAGGTCTTATATAGGCTGCTCCAGATGAAGTGTAACCCATACTTGTGTGTATTTATTTATTTTATGTATGTGAGTACCCTGTCACTGATTTCAGACACACTAGAAAAGGGCATCAGATCCCATTACAGATGGTTGTGAGCCACCATGTGGTTGCTGGGAATTGAATGCAAGACCTCTGGCTGTCAGTGCTCTTAACCATTGGGCCATCTCTGCAGCTCCCATATTGGTATTTAAACACCGATTTAAAGAAGGGGTTGGTTTAATCCCAGCACTCAGGAGGCAGAGGCAGGCGGATTTCTGAGTTCGAGGCCAGCCTGGTCTACAAAGTGAGTTCCAGGACAGCCAGGGCTATAAAGAGAAACCCTGTCTCGAAAAACAAAACAAAACAAAACAAAACAAAACAAAACAAAACCTCAACTAAAAGAAGAGGCTTATAAGCCTCTACTTAAAACTGAAACAATGGTTTCATTCAGATAGATAGATAGATAGAACCATCAAGTTTCTGTCACAGATTGCAAGGGGAAGGCTCCTTGTCCTGGTACTCAGCAGGGATTGCCTCCTCATCTCTGCTGGTTCTTCCTTGAACCCAGAAACACCCCACCATACACACGCCTCACCCCACACCTCATACCCCACCCTACGCCCCACCTCCACTCCAGTCATGCCGAGCAGAGTACAGAAGCAGCTGGCTGCAATGTGCTCTCCACGGGAGAGCAGCTATTTCACAGCAGCGTCGAGACTACATCTTCTAGATACTTTTCTGTTTGTGACACTACATCTTCTGCAGATGTTCCTGACAGCTGAGTTCACCACAGGGAGTGATGAAGATATCTGAGGCAACAAGATGGTGCCAGAGATGTGTTCCTTTACCTCTGGTTGGTCCCGCTGAGAGCTCTCTAGCTTCTGCCTGCCTGTTCTGTTCCATCCACAGCAATGAGCTGTTGCTGCTCGCCTGCAGGATGCCTAACCACATCCAGTGACCCCCTTATCTCTGACCTCCCGAAACTTGTTTCCCTCTTCTCCAACCTGCCCCTCATCTTCCTCATGCCCTTTGGATAGCTCTCCATGAAGTCTGAGGGCTTTACTGGCTCCAGAAAGGATGTCCTGGACCTGTACCAACATCCTCGGTGACGCTGGTACTCCTTGTTGCTCTTCATCAGCCATAGTGGACAGCAATAAGGCTAGCAGTGAATCTCCCTGTGACTTCTGGGAGATACTACCTCCTCTAGATGTGCTCTTGCATCATCTTCCTTGAGGTCCAGCTGCTCCTGGTGTATACCCAACAAGAGCTTGCCTATATGCTCCTGACCACTGCGAAACTGCTGGCCTTAGGTGTCAGATAGGCCCTAGTTCTACAGACATAGAAGGTCCCATTGGAGACCCAGAGGAAGGCTTCAGCACAGCAACAGAACGGGGGCTACCCACTGGCCTTGCTGTACTTGTTGACACTCTCTGTGGCCAACCATACCCAGAAGCTGCTCATGAACGAATGTGTGTAGGTGCCTCTTTCGGCCAGGTGTCTTCTGATTGGGCTGTTTTTGGCAGCAGCATCCAGATTGTATCCATCTTTTACCTGATGGTATGCTTAGTCTCCAGGCCTCTCTTATAGCTCTCCACTCTTCCAGAGCCAGATGGCATGACACAGATCATTAGAAAGCATATCTGTTTCCTAGTCCAAAGCTCAGCAATTCTGTCCTCTCTGGAACTGAACAGATCTTAACTTGTTTTGACCTCCTGTACACCCTGGAAGTTGTGTGTGTGTGTGTGTGTGTGTGTGTGTGTGTGTGTGTATACACATGCATTCACATACAGAAAACTTGCAATAGCTGGTTCTTTTTTTAAACCATGTGGATTCTTGGGGTTGAACTCTGGTTTTTTTAAGTCTTGACAGCAAGTGCCTTTATCTGCTGAGCCATCTCACTAACTCAGTGGCTTTGGGTGTTTCAACTGGCTGGGCAAAACTACTACACCAGGTTCTTCAATAAAGGCAGCTTTCTATGACCTGACCACATACCTTCATCCCAGTTGTGAAGTCAGAGCTGATAGCTATACATGCACACACATACATACACTGCATACACACAGGCATACACACTCACACACACACACACACACACATTCATGCACACAAATTCACACATGCACACATAAGCATCCAGGAAGAACTAACAAAAGAAACCTCCCGCAAAGAAGTCAGGAGGAAAAAAATAGACTGTCATCTGCCATCTAGACCTAGATATGAGCCCAGGGGTGGCTGGAGCTCAGGATCTGGAGTTTTTGAAACCATGTGTCAAAGGTCAGCCCACTTTGCTTGTCAGACTTACCTGTGGCCTAAGATTAGATCTGACTCCTGATTTACATAGACAGCATTTACTGTTGGCCTGGGCCACCCTTCAAGACTTGCTTTCTGATTTGAATTGCAATAGGGTAGAGTATGAGGAGGAGAGAGTATCTAGCAGGGAGCTAAGGAACCAGGTCATGTCCCTGCCTCTGGGCCAGCTGAGCCTCAGCACTGCAGGGGCTTTGGGCCACTGGAGACACTTGATGCAGGGAGGAAGGGACAATAAAGTGGTGGAGGAGGTTGCACCTGTTAGCAATATAGTAGATCTCACGTACACAAGTGTCTTAGTCAGGGTTTCTATTCCTGCACAAACATCATGACCAAGAAGTAAGTTGGGGAGGAAAGGGTTTATTCAGCTTACACTTCCATACTGCTGTTCATCACCAAAGGAGGTCAGGACTGGAACTCAAGCAAGTCAGAAAGCAGGAGCTGATGCAGAGGCCATGGAGGGATGGTTTTTACTGGCTTGCTTCCCCTGGCTTGCTCAGCCTGCTCTCTTATAGAACCCAAGACTGCCAGACCAGAGATGGCCTTTCCCCCTTGATCACTAATTGGGAAAATACCCCACAGCTGGGTCTCATGGAGGCACTTCCCCAACTAAAGCTTCTTTCTCTGTGATAACCCCAGCCTGTGTCAACTTGATACATAAAACCAGCCAGTACAATTGACCCCTTGTCAACTTGACACACAAACACATCACTAGTAAGCCTCAACCCTTAGTTCTTATTCATCCCCAAGATCTAAACAACTTTAAAAGTCCCAAAGTCTTTACATTTTCTTCTTTCAAGAGGGAAAAATATCAGGGCACAGTCACAATAAAGCAAAAATTAAACTCCAACTGTCCAATGTCTGGGATCCAACTCACCATCTTCTGGGCTCCTCCAAGGGCTTGGGTCACTTCTCCAGCCATGCCCTTTGTAGCACACACCTTGTCTTCTGGGCTCTAGTTGCCTGTACTCCACTGCTGCTGCTGTTCTTGGTGGTCATCTCATGGTATTGGCATCTCCAAAATGCTGCTGACTTCCACTGTAGCTAGGCTTTACCAATAGCCTCTCATAGGCTCTCTTCATGGTGCCAAGCCTCAACTCCTTTGCATGACCTCTTCAGACCTGGGCCATCAATTGCAACTGAGGCTGCACCTTCACCAATGGCCTTTCATGGCCTCTCACAGTGCCGAGCCTCAGCTGCTCTGCGTGACCCCTTCATGCCTTCAAAACCAGTAAATGGGCATGCGGAACACAAGAGCTGAATCTTGTGTTCAAGGAGATAAACAGATTAAAGGAGTAGTGATCTCAGAGCAAGATCCCACCCAGCTAAGTTTATTGTTTGTGTTTGCAGTTGAACAATGGATAGTTAGTTTATTAATACTTTTATTTGGACATAAGGAGGAGATATGATCATGTGTCAAATTGACATGGGATGACACAAGATTTTGATCTGGATCTTGAAGCCTGATTGCTATGAAAACTTAGGCCCAACAATGGTGGTACATGCCTTTAATTCCAGGAGACAGAGCCATTCAGATCTCTGAGTTCAGGGTCAGTCTACAGAGCAAGTTCCATGAAACCCAAGCTTAGGCAGTGAAGGAGTTTGAAAACAGAAAGCTGGTGACGATGAAATAGAACAAGAGGGCATGTTCCAGTCCCAGCAAGCAGCAGAACTTGGCAGCTTCAGCCCCATGGCTCTGGCTTTAGAGTCAAGAATAAAAGGGACTACTGGGACAATTGATGCTGGTGATCTGGAGCTAAGAAATTAACAGAAATTAAGAAGATATCAGGATCAAAAGATGAAATCTTCTGGGATTGTTTTCTGAGAGCACAAAGAAGCTGGTGTTCCAGAGATACCCAAGATTCTACCTCATACTATGTCTGGACTTTGTAATGTGTAAGAATCACCCAGGTAGTACTGGTTTTGAAGGCATGAAGAGGTCATGAAGAACAGCTGGGGCTTGGCACTGTGAGAGGCCATGGAAGGCCATTGGTGAAGGTGCGACCTCAGTTGCAGTTAATAGTCTAGTACTGAAGGGGTCATGCAAAGAAGTTGAGGCTTGGCACCATGAAGAGACTATGAGAGGCCATTGGAGAGGCCTAGTTGCAGCAGAAGACCCCAGTATATTAGAGATGCCAGTACCATGGGATGACCACCAAGAACAGTAGCAGCAGTGGAGTGGAGTCAACCAGAGCCTAGAGTGATACTTGGGGCAGAGCTAGAGAAGAGATTCAAGCCCTTTCGAGGAGTCCAGAAAACCATGTGTGGATCCCAGATATTACCTTGAATATCCCAAGATGTTAGAGATGCAGAGCCATAGGCTATCTGCTGAGGAAGGCTGCTACCAGGGAGTGAAAGCAGCCCAAGAGAACAAGGTCTATTGCTGCTGAATGCTAGATCTGCCACCAGCAGTCAACAAGGGTGAAAGGGGTTGGAGATCTGAAGAGTGCTTAGACATCAGTCAGACATGGAGATACAGAAGTTGGAGTTTGCCCATTGGCTTTTGGTCTTGCTTTTGTTTAGGATTTCCTCACTATGACATTTTTTTGTTTTGTTTTGTTTTGAGACAGGGTTTCTTTGAGCAGCCCTGGCTGTCCTGGAACTCACTCTGTAGACCAGGCTGGCCTCGAACTCAGAAATCTGCCTGCCTCTGCCTCCCAAGTGCTGGGATTAAAGGCTGGTCTCAGCCTGTGGGTGCTGTTAACACCCTATTTTTAACATCTGAATAACATCCAGACCAGGGTCAGGAGTGACACTGGACTGTTGGCTGTCTCCGGCTGTCTTTACAGCACTTCCATTCCTGAGTAATCAATCCCTGTACTCGTTTCCTCTATACCACACCTGGCCTCACTATGACATTTTGAAATGGTAATATATATTTTGTGATATTAAAGATAAGTCATCTGCTTTTTTATTTTGATGTTATAAGGAATTACAGTTCAGTGTTTGGATGAATCTCAGAAGAGACTTTGAAGTTTGGACTTTTAACATTGTTGAGACTGCTATAGACTATGGGAACTTTGGAAGTTGGACTAAATGTATTTTTCACTATACAATGGCTAGGTGTGGCCCCCATAGACTCATGTGTATGAACAAGCCTATGGGGGCCAGAGAATGGAATGTGGTGATTTGAATATGCTTGACCCAGGGGCTGGCACTATTAGGAGGTATGGACTTATTGGAGGAAGTATGTCACTGTAGGGTTGAACTTTTAGACCTTCCCCCTAGCTGCCTGAAAACAGTTTTCTCCTGTTTGCCTTTGGAACAAGATATAGAACTCTCAGCTCCTTCAGCGCCAGACCTGCCTGGACACTGCCATGCTTCTCCCCATGATGTTAATGAGCTAAACCTTAGAACCTGTAAGCCAGTCCCAATTAAATGTCTTTTATAAGAGCTGCCTTGATCATGGTGTCTCTTTATAGCAATGAAAACCCTAACTAAGACAAGCATAAAGAAATTAATTTGAAGATAATTATTTAGCACACACATACTTTTATCATTAAACACTAAAGTAAATTGGCATATCAATGAGATTATTTACTTTTTTTTTTCATAAAAATGTAAATCTTGGGCCAGTGAGATGGATCAGTGAGTAAAAGTGCTTGTTACTAAAGACTGATTGCTAAATTTGATTCTGGAACCCACATGATAAAAAGAGAACTGACTTCCATTCAACCTTAATATACGCGTGTGCATACAATACACAAAATACACAAGATAAATAACTGTTTAAAATCAAACAAAGTTTGACTGAATGTTTGACATGGTAGGATACAGAACATATGATACTTTTATTTTATTTTACATATATATGTGTAAAATTATATATGCTTTTTTTTCAAGACAGAGTTTCTCCATGTAGCATCAGCTGTCCTGCAACCCACTCTGTAGACCAGTCTAGTCTTCAACCCTGAGATCTGCCTGCCTCTGTGCCTCCCAAGTGCTGGGATTAAAAGTGTGTGCCACCACTGCCCAGTGATATTTTGATTTTATATTTGTCAATGCAGGCGGTGAAGCTTCCCCTAAACATATAGTACAAAATGGCAGAAGAATATTTGGGGCCATTTGAAAACAGTTCTAACTAAACCCAAACCGAATTATACTGAACAACTTTTTTTTTCCTTGAGTTAGAGTCTCCTGTTTCCTAGGCTGGCCACCTTGCTGACCTTGAACTGATGAATCTTCTCCTCTACTCCCCAGAAGGCTAACATTACCCTGAGTTTCATGAATGCTTGGCAAGCACTCTACCAGCTGAACTACACCCTTAATAAAATTTTATGAAATTCCTGTTAGCAATTCAAACAGTAATTTGAAAAACCAAATATGTTAACGCCATACAACCCAGAGCTATACTAATTTAATACTCATTCACTGAGGAACGACAGTAGGGAAATGTTCAAAAGCCTATGGTTTCCCAAATGAAACCGTGTTTGGGCAAGAACAGAACACTTTGCAGTAGAAACACTGCAGTTTGAGGTCTAGCAAAGTCTAGAACCAGAGCTGAAATGTTGGAGTGGCATGACAGCATTTGTAGCCCAAAGTCTGGATTTTGTAGCTTCGTATCCAAGGCTACAATGAGTCACGTGATGCATCCAAGATGCTTACTTCCAGAATACCTTAGACTCAACATGGGCTAGATTTTCAATTAATTTCTAGTTGCTGTATATTCAGAATACTTTTATTGTCAAATTTTTCATAACTCCTACATTCAGTGATACAACTCTGTGTTGGGTCTCCAAACCTACTAGAAAGCTGGGTTTTAGAACACATTCAAAAGCGGCTGAGCCTCAGTTGAGAAGCAGATACTTTCCCCTACACCCCCAAGACAAGAGTCTCACTATATATAGCCCTGGCTATCCTGGAACTCTAGACCAGGCTGGCTCCAAACACACAGAGATCCACCTGCCTCTGCCTCCTGAGTGTGGGCGGGGATCAAAGGCATGTGCCACCCTGCCCAGCTGCAGAGCCACCCTTCTCCAGCTGCAGACACCTTTGTGAAGGTTCTCATGAGGCACATCTTCTTTTCCTTCAGGGAACAAAAGAGAGAGCGTGCATCTCACTGCACAGGCTCAGCCGTGGCTCCCTCTGGCTGCTCGGTGACACAGCAGCTTGGATCTGAATTACATTTCTCTCTGTCACTATCTGACAAGCAGCTACTAATTGTCTCGTTGCTATGGGGGGGGGGGGGAGAAAGGCAAACGTGATTTAAGGAAGGCAGAGTTTGTTTTGACTCGCATACAGTCCCTCATGGTGGGAGACTCCAGGCATAGGAGCTGTGCTCCCAGTCAGGAAGTGGACAGCAGTGAATGCATCTCGTGCCCACACACCTTCCTTCTTACATGGTCCAGGACTTTGGGCCAGGGGAATGGTGCCTTCCACTTTTAAGCTGAATCTTTCCATCTCAATCTAATCAACACAATCCCCCACGCACACATAAATATGTCCAGAAGCTTGTCTCCTGGGTGATTCTAGATCTAGTCAAGTTTACCAACAACATCATGGTAGCTTTGATGTGATGTTTGAGAAAGGAGAGATGGTCAGGTCTTTTCCTGAGCCTTTAATCCCAGCACTCAGGAGGCAAAGACAGGTGAATCTATATAATCCTGCTCTATACAGTGTATATGGCAGGGGGAAGATGGGGAGAGGGGGGGAGGGAGGGGGGAAAGGACCACATGATTTCTTCAAAACTGTGCCATCCAGTTGAAGAGAAACATTTTAGGGGCAGTACACCACACCTAGGATTTTCTGAAAAGTTCAGGCAACATCCCCATTTGAGACAAATTTGACAAGTGCTGATCTTGTGGTTTCTAGCGTGACAGGGCTCATCGAGGACATACTGTCTCCTTTGTCAACCATCCAGCGATCACACACTGAGTGCGTTCCCCTTCCTCTTCTCTTTCCCCTCTGCTGCTCTTTCTTGCCCCCCCTTTCTGATTCTTCCCCCTTTCTGCCTCCCCATCCTCACTTCCTCTCACTCCTTCCGCCATATTTTTCCTCAGATCCCAGCAAGGTTCTTGGTGCCTCTGAGTGTTCACCACTTGCCGTCCTTCCTCTCTAGAACTTCCTCCCTCCTTTTTAGCATGGTGTAGAGAGCCGCTCTGAGCACTGACAGCATTAACCATTTAGAAATGGCGCTGGCATCCAGCATTCTCACATATGATCCTTGGAATGTGCTTTGTCCTGGGGGAAAAGCACGCGAGTCACAGAGTCCATGCCCGGGACGATTTGGGTTTATGGCTTTGCAGCCAATCCTATAGGAACACGCTGCCCTGGGGCTACCTCAGGGGATATATAGAGGCCGAGCCCTCCGGGGGCTCTCTCTCTGCTCTCTCTGCTACTCTCTCTCTTTCCCTCTCTTCGCTCTCTCTCTTGCTTTCTTCCTCTCTCTCTTTCCTTCCCTCTTTTAGATTATCTTCTATAATAAAGGATGCCACAGACGTTTCCTTGCTAGTGTCAGCGTGAATTCTTGCAGGCAAGAACAAACGCGTTCTACAGCATGGGAGACATTCAACCTCAGATTTCAACCTATATGTCACCTCCTCAAGGAGGCCTGGCCCAAGCCTGGTGTCACACCCATGACAACTGGGAAACTGTCCGGTGATACTTTTGTTCACTGGCAGAGAAGAGTACACACTCAGTAAATCGTTGTTACTGAATGAACTGAAACTCATAAAAATGCATGTCCAACTCCAGAGGAGGTCAAAAGTCTGCCCTAAAGGTGTTGCCCAGGGTAGCCCATTTGCCTAGTGTGTAGGGGGCCCTGGTTCCATCACCACTATGGAGGGGAAAAAGTAAAATAATTCTGATATATATGCCCTGCAGTGGTGGTGCACACCTTTAATCCCAGCACTTGGGAGACAGAGGCAGGTGGATCTATGAGTTTGTGACCAACCTGGTCTACAGAGTGAGTTTCAGGATAGCTAGGGCTACACCGAGTAGCCCTATCTCAAATTTTTGTCTGATATATACAGTTTATTATGTTGCAGGCAGCATATCCCTCCCTGTTGACCTCTCCAGTTTGGGGGTCATATATCAGGCTTTTGTTCCCCCAATTTGTTCCTCATTTTGCTCAACTCAAATAACTCTGGGAAACGCAAACCTGCCCCCCACCCCAGAAAGTCTTGAGCACTGTGTTTAACTTCCCCAGCCCAAACTCTCTCATTTCCTCCAATGCTGCTCACTTCTCCCTGCAAGCTGGGTTTATTTTCTATCTGCAGAAGCACGGTTCAACTGTCTGGAGCCTGCACTGCAAATCTGGGGCTTTGCTGTCTCTTCCACATTCAGATTTGCACATCAGCACCCAACAGACCCCCTTCCCCCTGACCCTGGTCGGCCCACTGAGGATGCCTTCTGAGAGGCCATGCTTCCCCCAGAGAACTACTCAGGTGTTCAAGCAGAGTCCTCTGTGGTAAGACACGGGTATTGCTTTCACTTCTACAGAAAAAGAAAAAAAGAATTACATGATTATAACAGCAAGACTCGGGCAATGTCAAACAACAACACCTAAAGTATTTTTAGAATAAAGAAATGTCTGAGCTCTAAAAATGACCAAATTAATAAAGCGTTTGCTGGGCAAAAGTGAGAACCTGAACTCAATCCCTAGCACATGAGCTAAAGCAGGGCATAGACCACGGGTAGATGTGATCCCAGAGGTGAGGAGGTAGAGACAGGAGGATGAGCTCCGGGTTCAGTGAGAGACGCTGCCTCAAAAACTAAAGTGTAGTTTAGGGATGAACCTGGCTGGGGTGGCAAGGGAATGAAGAAAACACACACACACACACACACACACACACACACACACACACAAGCTGGTATTGGAAGGCTGGACTCCCAGATGGAGAAACTGAAGTTCCTGGGAAGTTCAGGTGCTAATTACAGAGTTGAACTTAGAAGTGGGGTTTTTGCATAGAGTTAAACAAGGAGGGGTCATATGCATACTGTTAAGAAGGAGGCATGGTTTACAGATGGGTAACAAGGGCAGATTTAGCTGATCTGGGGGGGGAGCAGTCTTGGTAGGGGAGCAGTCTTCAGGCCATAAACTTGTGGAAAGGAGAAAGCTAATGTGGACTCCTCCCCCCACAGAAACCTAATTTTTTTTCCACTAGCTGTCATCTCTTCAAGTTTCTACCACCTCCCAAGGGCACCACAGGATAGGGACCCAGCTTTCAACATCTGGCCTGTGGGAGGCATTGGTGACTGTAGAGGTGATGGCTACAAAACATGATGAGATACATTTAAACCTACTGATTTTTTGTTTTGTTTTGTTTTGTTTTGTTTTCCAGACAGGTTTCTCTGTATAGCCCTGGCTATCCTGGAATTCACTTTGTAGACCAGGCTGGCCTCCAACTCAGAAATCCGCCTGCCTCTGCCTCCCGAGTGCTGGGATTAAAGGCATGTGCCACCACGCCCGGCTTCCTACTGAATTTTAAGACAAGGTCTTTCTGTGTAGCCCTGACCTTCCTGGAACTCACTCTGTAGACCAGGCTGGCCTCAAACTCAGAGATCTGCCTGCCTCTGCCTCTCTATTGCTGGGATTAAAGGTGTACACCACAATGCCCAGCTAAAACCAATGAACCATATATTTGCAAATAGCTAAAATGATAACTATTACATTATGTATGTATTACGACAACAAAAATTAACAATCAGAAAATAGAAGAGAAGCCTCTCTGGAACCTCGGGATAAGACAGAATGCCAAGTTGTCGGTTTTAAGTTTGTTCACCCAAAGAACCCATCACTTTGGTTGCTTTGACTGGCATACAGACCAGCCATTTTCAACCTGTGGGTCTCGACCCCTTTGAGGTCATATATCAGATTTCCTGCACACAGATGCTTACATTATGATTCATAACAGTAGCAAAATTACAGTTATGAGGTAGCAAGAAAATAATTTTTTTTTCAAGACAGGGTTTCTCTGTATAGCCCTGGCTGTCCTGGAACTCACTTTGTAGACCAGGCTGGCCTCAAACTCAGAAATCTGCCTGCCTCTGCCTCCCGAGTGCTGGGATTAAAGGCGTGCGCCACCACACCCGGCATAAGAAAATAATTTTATGGTTGGGGGTGTCACCACAACCTGAGAAAGGGTCCCAGCATTGGGAAGGTTATGACCCACAGCTGTAAATCCTCCTTTTCTGTCCCCCAACCCTAACCCTTTTCATGTCTTCTTAGTTCTTCCTAGAGATCACCTGTTGCCTTCAGAGTCTTGATGCAAAGGTGCAGAAACGGAGATGCATGAAGCATGCTTGTGCGTAGCATAAGCCCAGGTCTGGGAGCCTGATGCCCTGCCTACCTGCATCCATCCGCGCTCTGTGATAATAGACCTCCTACTTCCCGAAAGGCACCTTCACCCCACTTGTGCATCAGTGCTCACTCTTTGGATTTAGTGAGTCAGCTTGTGAGTTGGCCACTTGCCTTCTGTAAGATTCAGCATCTTGCCTCTTCCTCCTTGCAAACGCTCAGATTTGCCAAAAAGTCGAGGCCATTTTCCTTTATACCACCTTGGGGGAAGCTGGGCAGAAGCCACTAGTCACTCAAGCCGGAGACCTGGGTATTGTCCGTTTTTCCTTTTACTTCTCAGCCCTATCTCTTCCTGATGCCCCGTCATTTACATCTCTGGAGTCTCTCATGTTGGGTTCTTTTCCTACGGAAGCCCCACCTTCATACTGCTTGGGATCAGGTTGTCATGACTCACAAACAGCTAACTGCACCAGCCACTGCCTCACCTCACTCTCCCCCAGTCTGTGGTCCTCCGTTCCTTTTCTACATGCTTGCCCAGTTATCATCTCCAATTGCAGATCTGGTCATGGTGCTCCTTGTTGAGGAAACACAATTTCCCTTGCCAGCCCCTCCCCGACTGCAGCCCCATCTCTCTTCTCACCCACTTCCAGCCTCACTCCAACATCCGGAAGTTCACTGCCTTCTAGGGTGCTTCCATTAGCCTCTGCGTCTGCCCACAATTGCCCTTTCTGTCGGGAGAGATCACGTGGCTTGTTCTCTGTTGAACCGTCTGTTTACAAGTGCTGTTCCTTGTCATTACAGTAGCTTCCTTTCCACGGAGTCCTGGCTTGGGCAAGGAATTATTAGATCAGGCTACACTTGCTCTTC
Source organism: Mus minutoides (assembly GCA_902729485.2). Classification (NCBI taxonomy): domain Eukaryota; kingdom Metazoa; phylum Chordata; class Mammalia; order Rodentia; family Muridae; genus Mus; species Mus minutoides. The sequence continues at coordinate 44,156 of LR752671.1, read as the reverse complement.
ATTCTCCTCCTGGAAAATCTCTCTCCCTCCCCCAAGATCTGATGGGGTGTTAGAAGTCCTGAGGACTTACACTGCAGGGAAAATAGAGTGTACCGTCTGTGTTTCTTCTTTTTACCTTTTATGCATCAATTACTATTGTATATAGCAGGTTGGGACATCTTTTCATCTTTTTAAAGAATATGTATTAATATTATGTATATGTGCGTGTGCCTGGGGGTATATATATGCACCACGTGTATGCAAGAAGGTCTTTTTGTCTTTTTAAAGAATGTGTATTAATAGTGTGTGTGTGTGTGTGTGTGTGTGTGTGTGTGTGTGTGTGTGTGCAGGAACGTCTTGGGGTATATATGTGCATCACATGCATGCAGGAACAGAGGACACAAGAAGCACCAGGTCACCTGGAATTGGAGGTATAGACAATTACGAGCTATCATGTGGGTTCTGGGAACTGAACCCCGTTCTTCTGCCAAGAACACTAAGTACTCTTTCACTGTGCAGCCCTGGCTGTCCTGGAACTCACTCTGTAGACCAGACTGGCCTCAAACTCACAAAGGTCCTCCTGCCTCTGCCTCCTGAGTGCTGGGATTTCAGCTTCCTGGCAAACACTAAGCACTCTTAACCACTGAGCATCTCTCCAGCCCCATGTACCCTGTTTCCATCATCTCATGTCTGTACTCTCTGTTAGAATATTTTTTTTAAATCATTTATCTATTTACATCCTTTCCATGTGTATGCATACGTGGAGACACACATGTGGAGGTCAGAAGACAATTTGTAGGGATCCATCTCTCTCTCCACTGCTCTAAGTCCTGGGTGTTGAACTCAGCTCGAGGGCCTTGGCAGTAAACACTTTGCCCCTCTGAGCCACCCGCGTGTCTCTTGAGTGTGGCATCTCTTTGCCTCCTCTGTACTCAGAAGAGACCCTGGCGTAGAGCCAGTAATGTTTAATTCATTCTGAACTTTCTGTCATAAGGGAGTGTTATGAAATATAATGTAATGAGGGAGCACCTGGTGGGCCCATGCCAAGGTCTCCCCCCTGAGAAATTATGCCATGCAACTGATCTTGTATAAGGGATTTACTTGGGGGAAGGGAGCAGAGTGAAGGCCTGGACAAAGGGTAGAGGCAGACAGATGGGAGCAGAGCCACAAGGGCAGGGCAGAGGATGGGGCACAGAGGAGGAAAGAGAGGGAGGGGGATAGAACTCGTGAGGACAGAAAGAGAGTGCTGCTAGCAGTCCTTTTATATGCTGGTGACAGCAGATGGTGACATGAGCCATTGCTAGGTCCTTGGGAGGTGCCTAATAGAATCGCCTGTAAGCTAACAGGGAGGAAGCCATGCGTGGGTGCTAAGTAAAGATGTCCACTCGAGGAGGCAGAGGCAGGTGGATTTCTGAGTTCGAGGCCAGCCTGGTCTACAAAAATTCCAGGACAGCCAGGTTATACAGAGAAACCCTGTCTCGAAAAACAAAAACAAAAACAAAAAAGAACCCAAAAAAAGATGCCCACTCGAGTCAGAAGGGGAACTTACATTCAGGTCAGAGCAGCCTTTGAGAAGGTGTTCTTTCTAAGTTATTTATTTAGGTCAGGGTTTTCTGTATCCTGAGCTAGGCTCAAACTTACTCTATACTCAAGAATGGCTTTGAACTCTTTGTTGTTTTATTTTGTTGAAACAGGATCTCGCTACGTATCTACAAATCCCTGGCTATCCTGAAACTCACTCTGTAGATCAGGACCTCGAACTCACAGAGATCCAATTGCCTCTGCCTCTGGAGTGCTGGTATTAAAATCATGTGCCACACCCTTCTCTGTGAGTTTAAGGTCAGCCTGGTCTACAAATTAGGTTCCAGATTCCAGCCCGCCAGGGTTACAGAATAAGACCCTGACTCAAAACAAACAAACAAGCAACAAACTCTATTATTGTCAACTCTAGCCATCCAATTATTGCCTTGTGCACTTGGTGACAGTCCAAATATTTCCTGATAAGATCTGGAGAAACCTGGGTGTTCTCCAATCAGGAGTGAAGGCTAGCCTCTCATGTCACTTCTAAAGAGGGTATTATTTTCAGATATTTGTTAACAAGAGACTTTTAAGCCATCCCACATTTCACTTTGCTTTTCTACCCTTGCTCAAGACAGTAACTTCTCATCTTCCTTCACAACCAGCACTTCCTGGTTTTGTACACTCCATGTCTGTAACTTTGCCAGCTCCTCTATTGTCCTAATGTTCTTTTTGGGAGATTTCTATTTTTATTTTAACTATTCCCAGGAATTTGGAGTTTGCCATTTCTTTTTCTCCTGCCATGTGCTGTCCATAGTAAAGTTCGTTTTTCTCTTTGTAATCAAAAGTACTGCTTGTCTCTTTTTAGTTCCTGGCCAATTATTTAGATAACCAATTTTTCTACCAAAAAAGAAAAAATAGTTCTTCTATGTTGCACCTGGTGATTGTGGTCATCATGAGCCTAGAAATGATGACTCAGATAATTTGCAAAAGTGACTAGAGGTGATTACATTCAGGGTTTACCCTGGGCTCCGGGTGATAGGTCACTCTGCAAGGTTCCTTTAAAAGGATGGTTGGTTTACCTTTGAGTATATTACAGAAGCTAAGTCTTTACTATAGAATTTCCCAGCAAAGCATAGTCTGATTTGGGCTGCTTGAAATGGGTATGGAAGTTGTTGTCTCCTGTTCAGAAATACTAGAATGATAAACCAGATGGTAAAGCCCAGCAGTGGTGGCACATGCCTTAAATCCCAGCACTTGGGAGGCAGAGGCAGACAGAGGCAGAGGCAGAGGCAGAGGCAGAGGCAGAGGCAGAGGCAGAGGCAGAGGCAGAGGCAGAGGCAGAGGCAGAGGCAGAGGCAGAGGCAGGCAGATTTCTGAGTTCAAGGCCAGCCTGGTCCACAGTGTGAGTTCCAGGACAGCCAGGGCTATACAGAGAAACCTGGTCTAAAAAAAAAAAAAACAAACAAACAAAAAACAAAACAAAAAAACCAGGACTGTAGTGACGCACACATTTAACCCCAGCACTTGGGAGGCAGGGGCAGGCAAATCTCTGAGCTGGAGGCCAATCAGGACAACAGAATGAGTTCCAAGGCAGCCAGAGCTACAGAGAAACCCTGTCTCAGAAAACCAAGTAACAAAACAAAACAAAAAAGAAATAATGGAATGATAAAGAAGGTGATTAAGAGTTGTTGGCAATTGGTGTGATAAAGCTGGAGGATCGATCCTGAGTGGAGACCGGTGGAGGCTTTGTTAGAGCCAGGCCTGAGGTGAGAAAGAGAGGTTTCATGATCAACAGTGTTCAATTTTCTAAAAATGAGGTTGAGCAGGGCGTGGTGGCGCACGCCTTTAATCCCAGCACTCTGGAGGCAGAGGCAGGTGGATTTCTGAGTTTGAGGCCAGCCTGGTCTACAAAGTGATTTCCAGGACAGCCAGGGCTATACAGAGAAACCCTTTCTCAAAAAAACAAAACAAAACAAAACAAAACAAAACAAAACAAAACAAAACAAAACAAAACAGGAGGTTGTTTGTCTGTTTGTTTGGGGGGTCTTTTTCAGGGGAGAGGTGGCGTTGAGATGGGGAGTCTCAAATAACCAGACTGGCCTTGAACTTCTGTTCCTCTTCCCTCTGCACTGTGATTGCATGTGTGTTGCGCAACCATGTCTGACCAGGGATTTTTCTTTAATGCTCATCTTTTAGATTATAGAAAGAAACTTAAAAGCTTCCATTCAGCCTCATCTGCACCGTAATTCATACAGAACTTCCACAAGGATTACTTTGAAGCTGATGGACTACTTTAATTTTATGTCTCATTTTCTTTCATCCCAATAGCCCAGATGTGAATCAGCAAAGACAAGGGGTACCTCAGCATAGCTCCTTTCCAGAATTCGGATATGTCTGTGATGTATGAATAACATTTCTGACTCCCAAAACGTTCAGCAGGAAACAGGAAAGCCCATATTCGGCAATTTGAGAGAATAATTTTGATAAAAGCACAGAAGAACAGAGTGCTGGATTATGGGTCTTCAAAGAAAATGCAACTATCAATCACAATTTCAAAACATATCAACGGAAAGAGAAGAAAATTGCACTGGCCGGCACTGCTGAGAAGTACTCAGAACACAGAAAGGCCCACCCCCAGCCTCCCAGCCTGTGGCTGTCTCCATTAGCTCAGCCCAGCCTTCCCTGAACCTTCTCTCCCTTGCACATGGGAAGAACTCAGTCCTTCTTTGCTAAGTGCACATGGGTGGAATCAGCATTCCTAAGGAGTTCCACAAGGCCACTTGTGGTGGTACATAACTATAAATCATGACAGTTAGAGGCCAGCCTGAGCTACATAGGCAGTTCAAAGCCAGCCTAGGCTGCAGAGTGAAACTGTTTCTTACAAAACAAAATAAGAGGCTGGAGAGATGGCTCAGCAGTTAAGAGCACTAACTGCTCTTTCAGAGGTCCTGAGTTCAAGTCTCAGCACCTACATGGTGGCTCACAACCATCTGTAATGGGATCTGATGCCCTTTTCTGGGATGTCTGAAGATAGCTACAGTGTACTCACATACATAAAATAAGTAAGTCTTTTCAAAAAGAAGGAGGAGGAGAAGGAGAAGAAGAAGGAGAAGGAGAAGGCGACGACATAATAAGGCCGGCCATGTAGCTCAGTGAGCGAGTCTGTCTAATGTTTGGCAGGCCTCCTGGGACCGGATTATTCAAATCTCTGAGCCTTCACTAGGTCCTTTGTGTAAGGACTTTTTGTTTAGTAGCCCTCTAGCTATCTTGTGCCCTGGCTGACTCATTCCAGGCGATTGTTTTGAGCTATTAGTCTTCTTGGTGGCTTTCTTTGAACTCATCCCCTAGTACCATACCTTTCCTGTAAATCCACAGAGGTTAAAGCTGGAAGCATCCCTTTTATGATTCTCTCAAACAAAGTCAGGGGGAAAAACTGTTAGCATTTGTGCCTCCAAGGAGTAAGTAAGCAAAACAATGGGTCTAGTGGTACCCTTAAATCCTTAAAGAATACCATTAACGGAGCTGGAGAGGTGGCTCAATAGTTAAGAGCACTGGCTGTTTTTTCTAAAGGACTTGAATTCAATTCCCAGCATCCACGTGGAGTCTCACAACCATCCGTAACTCCAGCTGGAGGGAATTTAGTGCCCTCTTCTGGCCTCCAAATGTACTTCATGCATATAGTGCACATATGAACAAGCAAGTTAAATACTCACAGATATTTTTATTTTTGTTTTTTGGGGGTTTTTTTGTTTTGTTTTGTTTTGGTTTGGTTTGGTTTGGTTTTTCGAGACAGGGTTTCTCTTGTATAGCCCTGGCTGTCCTGGAACTCACTCTGTAGACCAGGCTGGCCTCAAACTCAGAAATCTGCCTGCCTCTGCCTCCCAAGTACTGGGATTAAAGGTGTGCACCACCACGCCCGGCTTTCACAGATTTTTTTAAAAACAAACTACATCCATAGTATTCCATGAAGGAAGCCAAAGCATGGGGAAAGAAATCAGACATATTCCAGTGGCCCCTGTGTTCTACCATCACCCTCAAGCCTTGCCCCTGGGGAAAACATTCAAATACCACAGACAACTATTACAGCTATTGGGATTGTTCACTGATAAACATAATAATCATAGTTTATAATGTAGAGAAGAAATGTTATATTGGCTTGGAAGATAAGCTCTCAATTTGCATAAGCACAGAAAATAAGCAAGCAATATTCACATGAAGCAGATGAGACCAATACATTTTAAGTTTCTTTTGTCTTTTTGAAATGTGTACAAGTGTGTGTGTGTGTGTGTGTGTGTGCGCGTGCGCGCGTGCGCCTGTGTGAATTTATGTGTGCCACATTTGTTCAGGAGTCCACAGAGTTTAGAAGAAGGAGTCAGACCCCACCTGACCTGGAGTCACAGGCAGCTGGCACTGCTGTGCGGACGCTGGAGTCACAGGCAGCTGGCACTGCTGTGTGGACGCTGGAGTCACAGGCAGCTGGCACTGCTGTGTGGACGCTGGGAACTGGATGCTCTGCAGCAGCTCCCTTAACACTGCTTTTGAGTCTTTTTTTTCCCTTAGTTATTTTAATGGTTTTCCCAACAAGATGACACAGTAAGCTGTATTTCTTTTCTTTTCTTTCTTAAGATTTTTTTTTTTTTTTGAGACAGGGATTCTCTGTGTAGTCCTGGCTGTCCTGGAACTCACTTTGTAGACCAGGCTGGCCTCGAACTCAGAAATCTGCCTGCCTCTGCCTCCCGAGTGCTGGGATTAAAGGCGTGCGCCACCACGCCTGGCTAAGATTTTTTTTTTTTTAATGTGAGTATACTGTCTCTCTCTTCAGGCACATTTGAAGAAGGCATCAGATCCCATTATAGATGGTTGTGAGCCACCATGTGGTTGCTGGGATTTGAACTCAGGACCTCTGGAAGAGCAGTCAGTGCTCTTAACCACTGAGCCATCTCACCAGCCACATAAGTTGCATTTCATCTGCTGCAACACGAAGCATTCCTAAACAAAATCAGTAGAGTCAAGACAGTTTGAAGTTCAAGGGCATCCCTGGCTGAGTAGTGAGGTTGAGCCTCTTCTGAGACGTGGGATTTACATTGGGACTAATCCCAGGATAGCAATATTGAGGTATGAGAAGGGACTGATACCCATCTTGTGGTATAGGGCCAGGTCTTAGGAGGATTGGGTTTACTGCCTCCATTTGGTTTATTCTGAAGTGAATTTGGCTGTCTTCATCCGTTGCTTTGTTACTCTCAGTACCTGGCCTCTCTCGAATGTGCTCTCCCTGAGTGATCTCATCTGCCATACTACAATGCAGCCACACATAGACAGGGAGGTCCAGTCTTGACATTTCCATTCCTAAAACTATGAGCTAAAGAAAACTTTTTCTTCCTCTCCTTCTTGTGTGTGTGTGTGTGTGTGTGTGTGTGTGTGTGTGTGTGTTATTTTGTTTTGCTTTGCTTTTTGTTTGTTCGTTTTTTTGAGACCGGGTTTCTCTGTGTATCCCTGGCTGTCATGAAACTTGCTCTGTAGACCAGGCTGGCCTCAAACTCAGAGATCTGCCTGTCTCTGCCTCCTTAGTGCTGGGATTAAAAGTGTGCACCACCATGGCCTGGCTAATCTTTTTCTTTTTACTATACCCAGCCTCTGGTGTTTTATTATAATGACACAAAACAGCTCTGACACAAAAATAACAAAGCTATAACCAGACTTGGGAGTGAGATGGTTACTTATGAGAATCAGAAGCAAAAAAGGAGCCATAAGAGGCAGAAACTGGAGCATAGGGATGTGGATCTCAGAACAGACAGTGGAGACTGACAGCCTTGCCTTCTCTTCGATGATGGTAAGTAAATGTGCTCTAGATCGAATTGGACTCGCCGGAGAAGCCAGAGGCTAGAGCACTGAGTCTTCTGTCTCTGCCCTCCATCACCATCTCCAAATCCCACTTCCTGGTCTCTGCTTGGTTCCCTAGGATCTGTCTATACAGAGAGGTCATTGTGGTATCTCCAGGGTTTCCCACCTCTTCTCCTCCATCCCCAGCTCTGTTTAATTATGCCATGCCTCCTTGTCTGCAGTCTGTTGGTTGACTGACGGTCTACCGTGTTGCACTTACAAGTTCAAAGCAGAACCAAGTGATTTGACTAAATCCATAGAAAAGTCTGTGTCAATGCCTTAGGGTTTCATTGCTGGGGACAGACACCATGACTGCAGCAAAGGACAACATTTAATTTGGGCTGGTTTACAGTTTCAGAGGTTCATCCATTATCATCATGGCAGGAAGCATGGCAGCATGCAGGCAAACATGGTGCTGGAGAAGGAGCTGAGAGTTCTGTATCTCTATCTGCAGGCAGCAGAAGGAGACTGTGTCACTGGACTGAGCTTGACCACAGGAGACTTCAAAGCCAGTTCCTACAGTGACACACTTCCTCCAACAAGGTTACACCTACTCCAACAAGGTCATACCTTCCAATAGTGCCACTTCCTATGTCCCAAGCATTCAAATACTTGAGACTATAGGTGCTATACCTATTCAAACCACCACAGTCATTAAAGCTATGGTGTAGCTGAACAAAATAGTTCTCTAGAGATGGTTCAGCAATTTATATACTGCTCTTGGAGAGGACATGAGTCCAGTTCCCACCAAGAGGCTCACAGCTGCCTACAACTTCAGCTCCAGGGATATCAATGGCCTTCTCTGGCTCCTTCAGCTACTGCACTTACATGCATACTACACACACACACACACACACACACACACACACACACATGCACATACATACACATACATGCACATACATACACATACACATACATACACATAATTTAAAATAAAATCTTAAGAGAAAGAGTTTTCGGGGCTGGTGAGATGGCTCAGCGGGTAAGAGCACCCGACTGCTCTCCCGAAGGTGATGGGTTCAAATCCCAGCATCCACATGGTGGCTCACAGCCATCTGTGACGAGATTTGGCGCCCTCTTCTGGAGTGTCTGAGGACAGCTACAGTGTACTTGCATATAATAAATAAAATAAATCTTTAAAAAAAAAAAAGAGAAAGAGTTTTCCTAAATCCTCTACTTTATATAGCTCAAAATTGTGTAGTTTTATATTTGTGTTTCAACTTTTGTATACAAATTGGTTCCATCCAGTTTCAAATTTCCTTTATATAAGGTGGGGTTTCATGTAGTTACTCAAAGGTCCTGTTTCTCATCAAGCACTTCCAGGTTTGGAGACAGTCAATTTGTATAATTTTTTTTTCCTTAAATATAACCTTTCAAGAGGCTCTTCCCCTCCTATCTTAATTTGATCTTATAGTTCTCTAAGCCTGTGATGTATTAATGCCTGTGGTTTCTTTTTTTTTTTTTCTTTTTTCTTTCCTAAGTTAATTCCTGGTTTCTTGAATTTCATGTCTTCCCTCTGATTTGAATCTCTGTTCAGTTTGGAAGGCGTTAAATATTTTAAGAAAAGTGTATGTAGAAATAAACTTTCTGAGTGCTCAAGATCTAAATTTTATTATTATTTTAATTATGAGGGAGGATAAAACAATGCCTTTGAATGTAGGTGCACACAGAAGCCAGAAGAGGGTGACAGGTGCCTGGAAGCTGGAGTTGCACATGGCTGTTAGCTGCTGGGTGGCCGCTGGGAATCAAACCAGAGTCTTCTGGAAGAACAGCCATGCTCTTAACCTCTGAGCCATCTCTCCAGTCCCTAACCACCATCTTTGGAATCACATTGCCTATTGGCTGTGCTCCAGGGTGCACTTCTGACATATGCGTGGTGATAGTGACAGTTGTCTAAGCTGTCTTTTCAGGAACTTAACCCAATGGAAACCACCAAACCTTTCCTTAGGACTGTGGGTATCTGATGAGTAGGTGACTTTTTGACATCAGTGAAATCTTCTGTAAGTCTCATCTCACTGACTGGCATACCACACAACAGATGGAGAAGGTTTGGTTGAGGAAAAAAAAATGTAGATTGAATTCTTTTTTTTTTTAAAGACTTATTTTTTTTTTATGTATATGAGTGCACACTGTAGCTGTACAGATGGTTGTGAGCCTTCATCTGGTTGTTGGGAATTGGATTTAGGTCCTCTGCTCGCTTTGGTTGGCCTTGCTCGCTCAGGTCCAAAAATTTATTTATTATTATATCTAAGTACACTGTAGCTGTCTTCAGACACACTAGAAGAGGGAGCGTCAGATCTCATTACTGGTGGTTGTGAGCCATCATGTGGTTGCTGGCATTTGAACTCAGGACCTTCAGAAGAGCAGTCAGTGCTCTTACCCGCTGAGCCATCTCACCAGCCCGTAGACTGAATTCTTGATGTTTGTCTATGTACAGCTTACTTATTCCTTGTGCATGACGTCCATAAGTATCACCCACAGGTACTAATATTGTGTTTGGTTTTGTTTATTCCTCACAGCATCTCACAACATCCCCCAGACTGGCCTGAGAAGATGTACTTCCCCAGTCCATAAATCCACATCATCTCAGTACCCCAACCCTCTTGCTAAACTCCAGCAGGAAGAGCGTGTCCCAGCGTGCGTCATGCGTGAGCGCAAAGCAGAGTCATCCTTCTTGGTCAAAGCTCTTACCAGTAACAAGACTGTTGAAATGATGAGGAATCAAAAGAAGACACTAGAATTTTCCAGGATTGTACATCTTAGACTGCTCACTCCTGCATATGGTCCCTGCTCCAGGGGATGTATACCTCTGGGTCCTGTGGCCCAGAAAGCTTCTCTCAATGCCGCGACTCACAAACGGTACGCTTGAGAAAGGAGCCCTCCCTCTCTACACTAGAGCAGGACTTGTGTTGTTTCCTTTATCTGTTAGGTACAATGGCCCAGCCCGTGCCAGCATGGTGGGTGGCTTCGGCTTGCCTCCTCTGCCACCATCCCTGACCCCCTGCTGAGTCCTACAGGCTGACCAATAGGACTGCCTTTCACTGAGTTTGGCTAATAGGACTTGCCAGTAGGAGACTGGGAGGTTGGTCGCTGAGGCTGCATATTTATACCTGTGGGTTTCTCTCAGTGTGGTTGCTGTGGGTGGAATGCTCAAGGAGACACCCTGGCTCCCAGTTTGCTGCAAATGATCTAGAAACACTTTTATTACATTTCTCCTCTATCAGCAAAAACACTTTACCTTCCAGATCAAGGACAGCAAAACATCATTGCCACTGTCTTGTCTCGGGGCAGAATCAGCTCCTTCTGTTAGGATTCAATACAGTTCACAGGTTTTGTTTGACAGTTCACAGTCACACTTATGTCTATAATTGGATCTAGTGAGCAGGAAAGACCCAGACCCATCAGTAACGTATGAATGTCAAGGAGCAGAATGAAAGTAGCAAGGCCTACATCGGAGAAGTTTCAAGGGTCTTGGGATCTATGGGGACATTTTTTGGAAGGTGGCAGATAGTATCTGCATCAGGCCCTGATGATCAGCAGACTCTGGACTGTAGAGGCCATTGAAACCATGTTTTGGCTTTTCCCTTAATCTAATTCCTGGGTAACTTCACTAAAACAAGTCCAGGCTGTGTTATGCGAAGCCGGACCATCGGACTCCACAGAAGAAATGAGTTTGGCAAACAGAGGTGCCGATACACCAGCCCTATCTTTTTACTTATGACTCTTTTTTTCCCCTTGAAAAGAGGCTCAGGGCTGTTAAAGAGGCGTGTACATGGCAGGCTCTGGGTCTCAAATGCCTACGTAATGTCAATTGCTCACTATGGAAACACTCAGTAACGTTCACTGCAAAGCTTAAATGGTATCTCAGTGGGACGGAGCCTTTACCTCACCCATCATGAGTCACACCCAGGGCCAATGTGATGGCTCAGCAGCGAAAGACACTTGGGTCCAGTTCCTGAGACCCACAGAAGCATGGCAGGCGAGAACCAACTCTACGAGGTTGTCCTTTGATCTCCACAAAGCACCTGGCATGCTCCCACACCCACATCGGCTCAGCTTCTTCAGAGTCCCAGCTTCATTTCTACCCACACAGAACAGCGCAGGGCTCGTCTGAAATCAGGATCTTACAGTCCATGTTCTGGAATAAAGCCAGCTAACTTTTATGGCGGCTTTGGGAGAAAAGGTCAAGGGGGGATTCTTTTTTGTTTCTGACAAGTCTAGAGTTCTTTCTAGTTTCTAGACCTCTCGACATACACCTATAGCCTTATAGGGACTTCCCAGAAGGCACTTCATACAGCAAGCAAAGAGTTGGACAGCTTTATTATCAGATCTGTGGGCTAGGATGGAGCCTTTCCAAAAATGAGCTGCTGAGCTACAACCCCCTCAGGAAAGGCCTGAAAGTGAGAATTTCAGATTCATTACATTGCAAGGTCAGCAGTGGGGTTTGGAGACACATAAATTAAAAGAGGAAGCAGAGAGAATAACCCTAAGTGGCCTTTACTTGAACTCTGGATTTTAATGGTTTCTCACGCAGTAAGTCTGCAGCAGAGGCTTGGAGAGATGAGGCCAAGAGCAGGCAGACTCTGCGCCCCTTTCTGCATCCTCCTGGCCCATACTGACTGCCTCAGCCTTCACCTGGGTCCTGGTTGTAGCTAGACCTGGGTAATAACACACTTGACCCTTTCATGAGCCTAAGATCATGCTCACCCCGCCCATGAATCACCCTATGTGATGGGGTATTATTAGAACTTGACATGTTTGATTTTTTACGTCCTTATCAGACTGAATAATATGCAGAAGCTAGTTCCCAAAACACCATGGAGTTACAGTGAGCAAAACAACCCATGGGTATTCCGCAGGAGCAATTGGTTCATCCCCCAAAGAAACTGCAAGGGCGGTGAAGGGTTTTTGAGAAACACATAGATTAAAAGAAGTCTGGAAAACAGAGTAATCCCAGGTGGCCTTTACTTGAACCCTGGTTTTTAATTTACAATTTTAAAATTTAAGTTAAGAAACAAGTTACAATGCAATCAGGAACAGGGTAATTCATGATATTAAGGTCTTTCTCCCTTTGGAGAGTGTGGTGTTAGTATTTTGGTTTTTAAAGTTGCATATTGAAATGTTTCCTGGGGCTGGCAAGATAGCTCAGCAGGTAAGAGCACTCACTGACTGCTCTTCCAAAGGTCCTGAGTTCAAATCCCAGCAACCACATGGTGGCTCACAACCACCGGTAATGAGATCTGACATCCTCTTCTGGTGCTACTGAAGTCAGCTACAGTGTACTTGTGTATAATAATAAATAAATCTTTGGGCCAGAGCAAGCAGGGACTGAGCGAGCAGAGTTGACCAGAGTGACCAGGGCCCACCGAAGCGAAGTCCTAAAATTACCACACGAAGGCTCACAACCATCTGTACATCTACAGTGTACTCACATACATAAAATAAATAAATCTTTTTTTAAAAAAAGAAAATGTTTCCTCATAAAATAAGCTGATAGCTGGCTTTTTCCCCCTCAGAATAATCCAAAAGGGGGAGGGTTAATGGATGCTGGCATGTAAAGAAAGAAAGATGAGCCACACGGTGGGCACCTGTTGTATTATACTAACCTAGCCTATTTGGAATTTTCTGGGGGGAAAAAGGAGAAACTTTTAAGCATCTGTAGTAAGAAGCGTGAGAGCCCAAAGCATCATCAGAAGAAAATTCCATGAAGAGATCTGGATGCAGGGCCTAGGGACAGGACCCTGGGGTGGGGCTGGGGGACAGAGAGCCTCAAATGCAGAGAAGTACCGGAATGGAAAACAGTTCTATCCGGTGCTTTTCTTTCTTCCTTCTTCCTCCTCCTCCCCCTGCTCTGCCTCCTCCTGCTCCTCTTCCTGCTCCTCCTCTACCACCTTCTTCTTTGTTTTTGTTTCTTGTTTTGTTTTTGAGACAGGGTTTCTCTGTATAGCCCTGGCTGTCCTGGAACTCACTTTGTAGACCAGGCTGGCCTTGAACTCAGAAATCTGCCTGCTTCTGCCCCCCAAGTGCTGGGATTAAAGGAGTGCGCCACCACACCCGGCAGCCTTATTCAATTTTAACCTCAGTAGTTGAACACTCTGGTTTAGAGGAAATGCCTGTGAGCCCTCCATCTTTCAAAACATTCTCAGTGCCCTCTAGAAATCTCCACTTTCTGCTGGATTTTTTCCTAGGTTACTGTGTAATGAGATGATACTCTGAATAGAGTCCTTCCCACAAAATTCACACTCAGTTGCTTCTTTGGGAAGCAGACAATGGCAGAGGAGATCAAAATTAAACAGTCTAGACAAGGAAGAGAAAGAAAATCTATTTCCAGTTCTGTTTTATTAGAGGTGACTTGTTAGTCAGATGACATGTTAAAATTACCCAGAATAAAAAAAGAATGAGTCATTTTAAGACTCCCTTCTTTGTCCTTTAGCACTTCATGAAGGGACTGCACCTGCCACTAAATCCTCCATGCTCTCCAAAGGGCCAGAGACCATTGCCTCCAGCACTTTGGGGAAGGTAGACTTGTAGTTTCTATCTTGTTATCCCTATGAGTGTCCCTTCATCGTGTGCGAAAGCTCTTACAGGCCACATTCGGATACTACTGCTGGCCTACAGGGGACATCAGGATTCAGCTGCATACAATTCCCCCAGCCAAGTAGGACAGGCTAGGACCTAGACACTCATGGCCTTGCTAGTGTGTGATTGACAGCACATGCATCTCTCTTGCTTTTCCTTTGGACAGTTGTCAGAAGAAATGGCCAAGGAAAAGAATCATTAAAGTAAAGTGTCATGAAAGCAACAAATGAGCTTTCAAAGATGATCATTTTTCCAAAACTGTAAAAGTAAACTAAGCAAAAGTATACAGTCACTGGCAGGGACTTGTCCTAAGCGGTGTGTGGTATTCTGATTCACCTGGTTATTCCTACGCTCCCCCAAGCTTGGTGACTTGACTCAACTTGTAATGTAGACTCCAGGGCAGAAGCCTGCGTCACACCGCTGGTACTAGATGGACCAAATATGGAAGTTCTTTTGTGGAAATAATGCCTGGCCCTAGAAAACTGTCTAGAAGACGGGCTCAAGAACTGGCCTTTGTGTCACCTGACTTGGAACTTCCGAAGGGTTGAGGCCACTTCCCAGCTGTGTTTGTGGAAAATACTGGAAGGAGATTGTAATTAATTTTCATTGCCTGTGGCTAGGATAATAAGGGACAGTTTGAGTCGGGTGTGGTGGCACATGCCTTTAATCCCAGCACTCGGGAGGCAGAGGCAGGCGGATTTCTGAGTTGGAGGCCAGCCTGGTCTACAGAGTGAGTTCCAGGACAGCCAGGACTACACAGAGAAACCCTGTCTCGAAAAAATTTTTAAAAAAAGCAAAAAAATAAGGGACAGTTAGTAGATGTCTAGAGATGAAGAAGTCAGAGAAGGACACACTTCAAGGTGTTGCAGGGGCCTTAGAAAGCCTCGGGCATGCACAGAGCTGAATACATGGTCAGAAAAGGCCAGAGAGGAGGCTGGAGAGATGGCTCAGCACTTAAGAGCACGGACTGCACTTCTGAAGGTCCTGAATTCAAGCTCCGGCAACTACATGGTGGCTTACCACCACCCGTGATGAGATCTGATGCCCTCCCCTGGTGTGTCTGAAGACAGCTACAGAGTACTTACATATAATAAAGAAAAAGAAAAGGCCGAAGAAGCCCCTGGCTCCCTGTGCCTCCTGCCCTTAGCAGGGCCCAGCTGAGCACTGAGGTAGTGCCAGGCCACAGCGCCAATCTGAAAGGGACTCTGTGCTGTGTTTTTGCTGCCGATCGCTGCTGATTCTGGTCTACAGATCTAATGGGAGAGATTCCAGTGCCTCACAGAACAAAGAATATTCTTCTAAAAATGAGTTCAATTGTTGGATACTGCATGCTGTTGTCTGTCTCAACTACCCTAGAGGCTGCGGCAGGAGGATTGCTGGAGCTCAGGGGTTTAAAGCCAGTGTAGAAAGCATAATAGGATCCTATGTGAAAAGGGAGCTCAGAAAACTCACTTAGACACGAAGCAGCGACAGTGCAGGGGAGAAATCCAGAGAAAGCACGTGACACATTTCAAAATGTCCCAGTTCTCGGTTTTTTAAAAAAATGTGAGGAATGTCCATTCATAGGGGAAAAGTAATGTTTAACACTTGCTTTCAGGAAGACTTACTGGCTAAAACTTTAATATAATTTCAAACAGTTAAATCATAAAGAAGGCCAAAAGGAGTTAAAGAGAGCAATGTGTAAGTAAACAGAAATGATGAAAAGGAATAAAACAGAAAATTTAGAATTGCAAAGTATAAGGACAACAGCAAAATTTGACTAGAAGGTTTGAAAAAGAGAGAGAAGAAAAAAAGAGTAGGAAGGGCAGGAAGAAGAGAAAAAGAGGGGATGGGGAAGAAGAGGAAGAAAGGAAGGAAGGAGGAGGAGAGGGGAGAATGATCAGAAATTCAAGGTTATCCTCAGCTGTGGTATCCAGGAATTGTGAGGCCAAGAACACTCAATTTTGTCTTTAAAAAAAAAAAAAAAGTTCTTGGGCTGGAGAAATGGCTCAGTGGTTAACTGCTCTTCCGAAGGTCCTGAGTGCAATTCCCAGCAACCACAGGGTAGCCCATGACCATCTCTAATGAAATCTGATGCCCTCTTCTGGCCTGCAGGCATACATGCAGGTGGAGTGCTATATACATAATAAATAAGTCTCTCTCTCTCTTTTTTTTTTTTTTTTTTTTTTTTGGTTTTTCGAGACAGGGTTTCTCTGTATCACCCTGGCTGTCCTGGAACTCACTTTGTAGACCAGGCTGGCCACGAACTCAGAAATCCGCCTGCCTCTGCCTCCCGAGTGCTGGGATTAAAGGCGTGCGCCACCACGCCCGACGTTAATAAGTCTCTTTTTTAAAATGAGCTGAAAAGATGGCTTGGCAATTAAGGGCAACAGCTTGTCTTGCAAGGGACCCACATTTGCTTCCCAGCACCCACATGCAGGCTCACAACCATCTGTAACTCCAGCTCCAGGGGATCCAAAGACCTCTTCTGCCCCCACAGGTACCCGTACACACGTCTACACAAATTTAAAAGGTTGTATTGTGGGTAAGCCTTAAATTCCTTTCTCATTTGTTTTTTCTTTTTAAAATTTATACTTAGGGGCTAAAGTGATAGTTCGGTGATTAAGACCATTTGTTGAAGCCCTGTCTCAAAAACAAACAAACAAAACAACAACAGCAAAAGAGCACTTGGGTTTTTTTCCCATTTTTATTAGATATTTTCTTCATTTACATTTCAAATGCTGCCCCGAAAGTCCCCTATACCCTCCCCCAAAGAGCACTTGTTATTCTTTTTTTTTTTTTTTTTTTTTAGTTTTTCGAGACAGGGTTTCTCTGTGTAGCCCTGGCTGTCCTGGAACTCACTCTGTAGACCAGGCTGGCCTCGAACTCAGAAATCTGCCTGCCTTGAGTCTCAGGAATAGTCTTTACCAAGTATGCAATGTTGAGGAAGTATGGGTCTTATGTATCTGATTAGTTTTGGGAAGGAGGAAAACAAGAGGAAGAGGAGGAAGAGGAAGTGGAAGAAGGAGGAGGAGGAGGAGAGAAGAAGAAGAAAGCAAAATACTTTAAAATCATACTTCTGAGGTTAGAGACATGGCTCAGTGGTCAAGAGCACTGGCTGCTCTTACAGAGGATTGCGGGTTCAATTTCCAACACTCAAATGGTGGCTCACAACTTTCAATATTCCATGAAATCTTACCACCTTGTCTATCCTCTGTGGGTACTATGTGCTCACATACACACACTCAGGTACACATACATACACACACATTAAATAATTTGTTTGTGTCTTTGTTTGGAGACAGGGTTTCTCTGTATAGCCCTAGCTGTCCTGGAAGTTATCACACACACCAGGCTGGTCTCAAGCTCAAAGATCTGCCTGCTGCTTCTGAAGTGCTGAAATTAAAGGCCTGTGCCACCACTTGGCTCATCAAATAATTCTTTTTTTTTAAGATTTATTTATTATATTTATATGAGTACACTGAAGCTTCTTTTAGACATACCTGAAGAAGGCTTCAGATCCTATTACAGATGGTTGTGAGCCACCATATGGTTGCTGGGAATTGAGCTCAGGACCTTTGGAAGAACAGTCAGTGCTCTTAACCGCTGAGCCATCTCTCCAGCTCCAAATAATTCTTTATAAAATCCTTCATAAGACATAATGCAAAAACGTACTATACGGAGATATAGATTTATCTTCATGACCTAAACCCTCCCCCTCTCCCGCAAGTGCTAGGACAAATGGTGTTCTGCATGCTGGGACAGTTTCTGCCCACTGAGCTACATCCCTAGCTCTGTTTTGTTTAGTGTTTTAGTCAAGTCTGTTTTACACATCCTTCTCTGTAGTAAGCCACCTCTTGCTGCTCTCTTTCCTTCCTGTAGCTATTGGGTGATTTCATTTTTCTGAGTTCAAGTTGTGATCTAGCTCTGTCTGCTCGCAAGCTTCCGTTCTAACCAGTGTCAGTCTTTCCTAAGTCAGACTCTCTGTGTGAAGCTTCGTGATTGGCCCATTTCCTCCAATGGGGAACACCAGTTTCTTCTGCACAACTCCCATAGTGCACAAAATCAATCTCTTCTATTAGGTCACTTGGGATAATATATGGTCTTACCTTTCTCTCCTGCCAGTCTCCCTGTGGGTTCTTGAGAGCAAGGACCATGTTTTATGCTTGCAGCCTCATCCTGTGTTATGGTACCTGACTCAATCTAGATGCTCATAAATACTGAATGAAATGTGAATTCTCGTACTTGCTACATAGAGACAAAGTGATCATGAGGAACTCAGGAAATGACTTTGTTTTCATGGTCTCTACAATGGAACTGGTGACACAGCTATTTTTTAAAGTGGCAGGACTGGGGATATAGGCCAGTAGGAAAGCACTTGCCTAGCATACATGAGGTGTTTGATCACCAATAGTTCAAACCAATAAATAAAATAGAAGTGGTGGAGCATGCTTTTAATACCAGTCCTGGGGAGGTGGGGGCAAGAAGATCTCTATGTGTTTGAGGCTGGACTGGTCTACATATTGAGACCTTGTCTCAAATAAACAAGACACCTGCAGTAAAAATTAGTTTCTTGGGGCTGGTGAGATGGCTCAGCGGGTAAGAGCCCCCGACTGCTCTTCCGAAGGTGATGAGTTCAAATCCCAGCAACCACATGGTGGCTTCCAACCACCCGTAATGAGTTCTGACTCCCTCCTCTGGAGTGTCTGAAGTCAGCTACAGCATACTTATGAATAATAATAATAAACGAATCCTTGGACCAGAGAGAGCAAGTGGGACCGACCGGAGCGAGCGGGGCAGACCAGAGCGAGCAAGGTTGACTGGAACGGGGGGGGGGGGGGTTAGTTTCTTATGGATGGCGAAGAAGCTAACTTTACAACCCAGCTGCCAGGGAGACTGAGGCAGAAGGATCACTTCAGCCCAAGAGTTTGAAGTAGCCTGAGAGATTTAATGAGACCCCGTCATCATAATAAAGTGCAGGTATGATTTACTCCTTCAGAGGAGAATGTTAAACAAACAAAACTGTGTTCCCTTTGGGAACTACTTTGGAATGCTTTAATGAAGTGATGTGCAGACCTAAAGTAAACCAGAAATGTCCTTGCTACCTATCATCCCGATTGAAGTAAGAACAAGTTCATGAAAACTCACATGGCTTTGTCAAGAGAGAGAACAAATATTTTATTTTTATCAAGAGAAAAGTAAATTGTTGTGTGTCCCACCTAATCTTAGGTAAAAGAGCACAAAGTCACATTTCAGCATATCCACATAGTGAAACACTAGTTAGCAATACTAGTTAGCATCAAATAGTGTTGAACTACTGACACGTGCTACATGACTGAATCTCAAAAACACTACGCACGATAAAAAAACAAGAGAAAAAAGAACTTATAAATTGTACGGTGCTGCCTACCTGCAATTAAACAACAACATTTTTATAGAAATTGAGATACTGAGCAGGGGTGTAGCTTAGCCTTGGAGCTCTTGTCTGGTATACACTGTGCCTTGGATTCAATTCCCTAGTCCCTTTGTTTGTTTAATGAAAGAAGGAGACAAGAGGAATAATGGAAAAAAGAAATCAGAAATTAGAACATTTCATGATTCTGATGGGAGAGTAGATTGACTAGGAAGAAGTTCCAGAAATCCTGGGGGAGGTAACATTCTGTATATTGACTGCAGGAATAGGTTAGGAAGCTTAAAAATGTTAGTATGTGGGTTGTAGAGATGGCTCAGCGGTTAAGAGCACCGACTGCTCTTCGGAAGGTCCTGAGTTCAAATCCCAGCAACCACATGGTGGCTCACAACTATCTGATTCCCTCTGCTGGTGTGTCTGAAGACAGCTACAGTGTACTTACATATAATAATAAATAAATCTTAAAAAAAAAAAAGTTAGTATGAAAAATCCAACTGTACACTTAGGGTCTGCACATTTAGCATAAGTGTTTTAACTCTCAATGTATATGTATGTTCATATACACTGAGGCATGAAACACATGTGTGTACACATACATACATACATACATACATACATACATATACACACAGACACATCACAGGCAATGAATGGGTAAAGTCTAAAACAATGGGCCAGAGTAAGAACATATTTAATTCTGGTATTCATTTTTGTATATAGTACTTTTTATGTTCGTTTTGTTTTGTTTTGTTTTGTTTTTTCAAGACAGGGTTTCTCTGTGTAGTCCTAGCTGTCCCGGAACGCACTCTAGATCAGGCTGGCCTCGAATTCAGAAATTCACCTGCCTCTGCCTCCCAAGTGCTGGGATTAAAGGCGTGCACCACCACGCCTGGCTAGTACTTTTATGTTCTTAGCTCTTAGGCAAGCACTAGTATCATTTTGATTACACTCAACCCAAATCACCTAAAGTAAGTAATATGCTAAAAAACAGAAAAATCGGGCCATATATGATGGTGTCCACCTTTAATCTCAGCACCCAGGATGCAGAGGCAGGCAGATCCCTCTGAGTTTCAAATCAGTCATAGCAACATAATGAGATTCTATCTCAAAATCAAACAAAAATTGCCTTGGGAATAAAATTTTGGTATGACCAAGATAAAAATTAATTATAAGTAACTGTACATAATTTGGTCATAGATATTAAAGTTTGCTCAATAATTGAAGCCTCCGATTAAACTCCTGGTTAATTAAATCAGTTATGTTTTCCACACACTCTGAGATAGGGCTTCAGTGTTATTACAGAATCTTCCAATTAAACGGTCATCATGTAGCATGAATGAATGGGATTTCAAACAACAGAACCTAACTCTGGCTGGACATGTAATTCGCTGGATTTTAGCAAATTTATTATTGGGGTTTATTAGCAGGATACAGTGGTTTTTCAGAGTTCATAACTATTCAAGGATGAGGCTTGGAAGCAGACAGAAGCTGAGGGAAGTGAGCCGACTCCGGTCAGCAGGCTGTCCGTGAGCATGGCTTGGCAGAGATCTCAGCTTGGTCCCTACAGTATGCAGCCCAGAGCAAAGATCAAAGACGTGCACTCCAGCCTCTTGGCTGAGCCAGCACACTGGTTTCCTGTTTTGCTGAAGGTGGGAATTACCTTCCCAAGAACGCATACTAAGGACAGAAATTAATGTCTCCAAAAGTCCTCATCTATTATTGGAGCGCTTGTAATATCCAATTCGGTTGTGCCAGTAGATTATTAGGAATACTGCTTCCAGTATAACTGACTAAATACCCTTATCTACAGCCAGGGAGACAGGAAAGGAAAGGAAAGTGAGGCTAATGGGGTGGATATGATGAGAGGACTTTACACACACACCTGTCTTAAGATGTCAAAATGAAACCTATTATTTTGTACAGTTTATTACTAGACAAGATAGGTGAGTCTCTAGACAGGCTCAAACTACAGGTATGAGAGTAAAGAAAACCAAAGTGAGGTGTTTTGTCTTGTTTTGTTTTGTTTGAGACAGGGTCTCAACAATACGGCTCATGATGGCCTGCAAACTCAGGCAAACTCTTGCCTCTGCCTACCGAAGGCTGGGATTAGGAGCATGCGCACTACGCATAGCTTGCCCAAAGTTTAACAAACCAGTTGTTTAAGCACTTCTGGAGAAAAACTCGAAGTACACACAGACAAAGAGTTTTGTTTTTTTGTTTTTTGTTTTTTTTTTCCTACACGTAATTGTCCGCCTTCGCGACTCACCACACACGCTACAAACACTAAGACGCACCGCACCACATAACGCAGGGCAACCCAGAGGAGAGGCGGTGCCTCTTACGTCACACGACGCAAGGCAACGTCAGCACGCTACGGAAGTCGCGTCTGACTCTACGCCCGCGAGGGCCCCATTCTGCGATGTCTAACAGAATGCCTGTATGAGTTTCTGTTGGCCTGCTGCCTTTAATCTGCGCCGAGGAGCGCGTCCTCACGG
Source organism: Mus minutoides (assembly GCA_902729485.2). Classification (NCBI taxonomy): domain Eukaryota; kingdom Metazoa; phylum Chordata; class Mammalia; order Rodentia; family Muridae; genus Mus; species Mus minutoides. The sequence continues at coordinate 22,310 of LR752671.1, read as the reverse complement.
CGTCTCCAGATTATCGGGGACGACGAGGTTCTCTCGACGAGCCTCGAGGGCCGGGCGTTTCTTTTCCGGCAGCTCCGCGGGCAGCCCTCGGGCCTTGTAAGAGCGCGCAGCCCCGCCCTCCTCCTTTCGGCCGCAGCAGCCATCTTCCAGGTTGGTGCGCGTGTGGCTCTCTCGCCTTGCTCTCCGCACACGCTGCGTGTGGAGCCCGGGCCACAGAGATTGCGTGTTAGGGGCGTGGGGAGGCCGTCTGGAGGTCAATGACTTGGGCGCTGTGTGCTAGGGGGCTTCTATCCGGGGAAGCCGGGCCTGGCTCAGTCTTGGTTGCCGGGCGTCCGCCCAACCCAGACTTGAGCATGTGCTGTCGGGTTGGGACTTAGGATTCTGCTTGGGTCTTAACGATGCCGGGGTGTGGACAAGCCTGGAATTGGCTCGGGCGACGAGGGTGCCCGCCGGGTCAGCCTGGTAATGATGTAATGGGCACCCCCTTCTCCGGATGCATGAAACACTTAGGAATTTGCAAGTTTTGGCCCTAGAAGACGAGCGTAGGGAAGGAAGGTAACTTTAAGGCTCCTACTCCAATGCTTAAGACTACAAGGGCAAGGGGTTACATTTAGTACACCATACTTTGGAGCTTCCCTTGTGGTTAGGAATGGCGGGTATTTCTGCCCTGGATTACTGGAGTAATCCAAACCTTGTTGGTTTGTGGGAAAACACGATCTGGTTCTAAATATGTGTAGTAGGTGAGTTCATAGTTGGTGCTAAATTAGCATTAAATTTAGTTGGAATCTGGTTTTCTATGCATGCTCCCTAATACATTCGCAAGTGTGGGATTAAGGTTTTTGATAGAAAACTACGTTAGTAAAAGTGGAATTAAACAGCATCAAAGAGGCTGAGTTTGGTGGTCTCCAAGTTACTCTGGAGTTGCATGTTGTGATGTATTGGCTTAAGTTGCTAAGGAATTGTGGACACCCATTTTTCAGTTCTTGTGATTTGGAAGGTTGAGGTGTTGAGTTAGAGGGGCCCTGGCCTGAGTGACAAGATGACTTTTGGGGGTGTGGTTATTGGGACAGTTAATAACGTTAATTGTTATTTGACTGATAACTTTTCTGGTTTCAGTAACTCGCCAAAATGACGAACACAAAGGGAAAGAGGAGAGGCACCCGGTATATGTTCTCTAGGCCTTTTAGGAAACATGGTAAGTGGCATGGTCCTCTTTGATATTTGTGGTTGCATTTCTCTGTCCTAGATCATTAAATGGCTCGTTAGCAGCGTATGCCTGTATTCTGTCATAAGGAAAAACATGCATCTCATAATTGTGCAGGCTTGCCCTGGGAAGAAGTGGCATGTCATAGACTGACTTTGCTTGTCAGAGACATTGTCCTTTACAGTGTATATAACTGCCAAATGTGGACTTGAGTTGAAAACTGGTACACTCATGAAAGTACATGTTCTAGAAGTCTTGATTTTTTTTTTTTTTCTGTTGCAGGCGTTGTTCCTTTGGCCACATACATGCGAATCTACAAGAAGGGTGATATTGTAGACATCAAGGTAAGTTAGAGTAGAGGGAAGGGCACACATTAGGAATGGTGACTTAGCCCAGGATGGAAGAGTAAAAGATACCGTTAAAAATAACCTTAGGGGGGCTGGTGAGATGGCTCAGCGGGTAAGAGCACCCGACTGCTCTTCCGAAGGTTTTAAGTTCAAATCCCAGCATCCACATGGTGGCTCACAACCATCCGTAACGAGATCTGACGCCCTCTTCTGGAGTGTCTGAAGACAACTACAGTGTACTTACATATAATAAATAAAATAAATCTTTTAAAAAGATAATAACCTTAGGAATTGAGGGTGCAAAGGCAAGCAAATTTCTCGAGTCCAAGGCCAGGTGAGGCTATACAGTTAGCTCTCGTATCAAGATAAAATTTAAGCCAGGTGCGGTGGTGGCGCACGCCTTTAATCCTGCAGAGGCAGGCGGATTTCTGAGTTCCAGGACAGCCTGGGCTATGCAGAGAAACCCTGTTTGGGGGGGGGGGGAGATTTGTTATTAAAGATGGAAGTGTTGGGAAAACCCTAGTGAAGGCTACGTTCTTTGATGGGTCACTCTGGAACTTAATGATGATTGTCTATTTGATTGCTTGATGCAATGTGAAAACCACATTTCACCGGCTCTGAGAGTTCTTGAGTTGACCTTGAAAGGGAGGGGGGCCTTGGTTATAAGGATTTGAAAATAGGAATTTCTGGAATAATACTTTTTCTGTTGACTAGGGAATGGGCACTGTTCAAAAAGGAATGCCCCATAAGTGCTACCATGGCAAAACCGGAAGAGTCTACAATGTCACCCAGCATGCCGTGGGCATCATTGTAAACAAGCAAGTTAAGTGAGTAGACACCTTTCTCTGACTAAGTGGTCTCACACCCCCTTTCACTTTGCCAATTGGACTTAATGTCTTCATTGGCCATTCAAGTGGGGCAAAGGAAATAACCTTTTAAAACTCAGGCAAACTTAAGTGTTTGTCTTGTACCTGTCAGGGGAAACAGTAATGTTGGGAGGGGGATTCTGTGAGTGAGTGGTCCATGCTGGGTTTTATAGCATTAAAACTTCACGACAGGCTTCATTTGCCTGGTTTGGCTAAGTTACTATGGTTTTGGACCTGTTTTCATCAGAAAAGCAGCTTTAAAGTGTGCTCTCAAGGCCTCTTTCTTTAAGTGAGAATGATTGACATGTCACCATGTTGATCTTGGGGTGAAGTGTTAGCTCCACAACTGTCAGAACAGTGTACATTGTATTGTTTCTGAATGAAGCATTTAAAATTTATCGGTCTTTGATCATTCCAGGGGCAAAATTCTGGCCAAGAGGATCAATGTGCGGATTGAACACATCAAGCACTCGAAGAGCAGAGACAGCTTCCTGAAGCGGGTGAAGGAGAACGACCAGAAGAAAAAGGAAGCCAAGGAGAAGGGCACCTGGGTGCAGCTGAAGCGCCAGGTGAGAGCTGCCTTGGCCGTGTTCACTCACTGTTAATCTTGAGGAACCTGTAGAACTTGGCTCACTTTATTAATAAGTTTAAGAATTGTGTATTCATTCCAAAAAACACTAAACTTCACTATAACTCGTTTTATTTTCTTACCAGCCTGCGCCACCCAGAGAAGCACACTTTGTGAGGACTAATGGAAAAGAGCCTGAGCTGTTGGAGCCCATTCCATACGAATTCATGGCCTAATGTAAAAAAAGAAATAAAGTACCAGGACTGCAAAGTGTTTTCCTTAAGACTGTAGTGTGGTGTTTTCTCATTGTCTTTCTTGTTCAGATTTTACTAATTGTTCTCCTAAATGATACAGCTTAGTGTACAGAAAATATCCTCTTGATTGAAAAATAGCCAGATATTTACAAAACAGGTATACTAGTTTGAGGTTTTCTATTGGAGGGAGGGCTGCTGGAAAACAGTGGGTGGCCAAGCATGGTGCTACAGCTCTAACCCCTAGCACCAGGAGTCCAAGGCAGAGGGGGGGATCTTCAGGCTGCATGATGTGCATAGTAGCATGCTGGTATCCCAAGGTGGGGGATATCAGGGAGTGGGTGTCTGTGGTTCCCACTTTGAAAATAATCTAAATTCTCCAAAGTGGGAATTTAAAACAAAACTTAAGCCAGGAGAGGGCTGGCCACAAACATTTGGTGGTACTAGCTGAGAAAGCATTGATTCTTTTCCTAACCTAAAGATTATGTGACCCACCATACCATCTTTGAAACAATCTATACTGGCCTTTGGTTCACCTTTCTGGTCTTCTTTCAAGTTGTACTTGGCGGGTGCATTTGACGTTGCCACAGAGTGGGGAGGATTGAGTCTAATGGACCTTAAGCCTTCTGGTGGCCATTTCGGCAGTGACAAACTAATAACTCAGCACTCTTGCTGGCTATGGCAGCTATACAGAAATTGGATGGTAGAGAAGTACTATGTGTCTTGGTGAAACATTGCATGGTTAACATCCTGTTAGGAGGTAGGGCTACTTTTAGACTGAAGTCCCCATTAGCCACCTTCATAGGCAATGGCTAACATTCTTGGTACTGTGGTCACAGCTCATTAACACCTAATGATGTGTTTAAGCCACCTGTCTATGTGTCCACATGGTGTGAATGGGGGTATGCATGCATGTGTCCAGTACTCAGTTCATAGAATTGCCTTAGTTGTCCTCACCTTCAATCATGTCTTCAGTCAGGAAGGGTCTTTGCAGATGCCCACCCCAGTCCCTGGTTGTGGTGATTCTGAAAGCTTCAACTGTTTTGTTAGTGATGGTTTGGTTTTGGTTATTTGAGACAGGGTTTCTCTGTGTAGCCTTGGTTGCCCTGGAACTCACTCTGTGGACCAGGCTTGCCTTGAACTCAGAAATCCACCTGCCTCTGCTTCCCAAATGCTGGGATTAAAGGCATGTGCCACCACTGCTCATCTTAGTGATGTTTTTAAGAGCAAGTAGTTAATTTGGCAGCCCTGATTGCCAAGGTTAGTGCCTTGGGAAACAGGGTTCTGCTCTAGTCGTTGGTATGTTTTTCATTTTGGCTCACGGGCACTATGTATGGTCTGTGTTACAAGGCTTGTTTTTCTTCAGAAGTTTCTGTTCACTTCAGAAACTTAAAGCCCTTGAGTTGTAACTGGGCTTTGTTTTCTTTGAGTGTAAAATCCCTCCATAGCATTCAAGTCTAAACAAAATACATCAAAATTTAGTTCCTGTTTTCCCCCTTCATCCACAGCTTGAAGCTCTGGAATTGTTGGCTGCTGTGCTTGCTATTAGGGTGTGAGTGTGTGTGAGAGAGAGGTGTTCTTAGGTAGTTGCCATCCGTGTGCGTGCAAGCACCTGTTCTAGTGAAAAGTATTTTACTGAGAAAAGTGTCAAGATTCTTTTTTTCAAGACAGGGTGTCTTAGAGTAGCCAGCCTGGGTTGTCCTGGACTTGCCTTGTAGACCAGGCTGGCCTTTAATCCCAGCACTCAGGAAGTAGAGGCAGGCAAATTTCTTGAGTTTTAGGTGAGCCTGATCTACAGAGCAAGTACCTAAGACAGACACAGCCACACAGAGAAACCCTGTCTTTACAAAATAAAAATGTTTGCCCCAAGCATTTTCATTAGGATCATTTATTAAAACTTTCAAACTGGGGGCTGGAGAGATGACTCAGCGGCTAGGAGCACTGACTGCTCTTCCAGAGACTTGAGTTCAATTCCCAGTAACCACATGGTGGCTCACAACCATCTGTAATGGGATCTGATGCCCTCTTCTGGGGTGTGTCTGAAGACAGCTATATAAAAAAGAAACCTAGCCGGGCATGGTGGCTTTTGTTTTGTTTGTTTTGTTTTGTTTTGTTTTTGAGACAGGGTTTCTCTGTATAGCCCTGGCTGTCCTGGAACTCACTCACTTTGTAGACCAGGCTGGCCTCGAACTCAGAAATCTGCCTAGCCTCTGCCTTCCAAGTGCTGGGATTAAAGGCGTGCGCCACCACACCTGGTTCAAAAGAAACCTTTTTTAAAAAAAAAACAGGGCTGGTGAGATGGCTCAGCGGGTAAGAGCACCCGACTGCTCTTCCGAAGGTGATAAGTTCAAATCCCAGCATCCACATGGTGGCTCACAACCATCCGTAACGAGATCTGGCACCCTCTTCTGGAGTGTCTGAAGACAGCTACAGTGTACTTACATATAATAAATAAAATAAATCTTTAAAAAAAAAGTTAAGATTTAATTTAAAAAAAAAAAAAACAGGGCTGGTGAGATGGCTCAGCGGGTAAGAGCACCCGACTGATCTTCCGAAGGTGATAAGTTCAAATCCCAGCATCCACATGGTGGCTCACAACCATCCGTAACGAGATCTGGCGCCCTCTTCTGGAGTGTCTGAAGACAGCTACAGTGTACATATAATAAATAAAAAAAATCTTTAAAAAAAAAAAAAAAAAAAAAAAACCTTTGCAAACTGATAGGTCCTTGTTACTGAGTTTAAATTTCGTTTCATCTTTGCAGTTTTGCTGGGGAGGAGGGTGTCTTTCTGGCCCCTTATTGAAGTACCTTTATTCTCCGAGTGATACTCTTGTTTCATTGAATATCACATATATCCTGACAATGACCCTGCCCTATAAAGCTCTCCATCGAAGCTGTGGCTTTCTGACTTTTTCCTTAAGTGACTTCTAACCCAGAGCTTGGCTATGGTTGCACTTCCCCTCCTTGCTGCGCCTTTGATACGCCAGGCACACACTTCTTCAAAGCGTTTGTGTTTGGCATTTCCTTTGCTGGAAAGNAAAAAAAAAAAAAAAAAAAAAAAAAAAAAAAAAAAAAAAGATTGACCTCTGGCCTACAGACACACACACACACATATACACGCACACACACACAGAGTGGGAGATAAGATTTGAAAAATTGGGTCTGGAGAGATGGCTCAGCAGTTAAGAGTGCTGACTATTCTTCTGTAGGTCCTGAGTTCAAATCTCAACAACCACATGGTGGCTCACAGCCATCCATAATGAGATCTGACTCCCTCTTCTGGAGTGTCTTAAGACAGCTACAGTGTACGTACATATAATAATAAATCTTAAACAAAAGATTTGGGGCCGGGTGTGATGGCACATGCCTTTAATCCCAGCACTCGGGAGGCAGAGGCAGGTGGATTTCTGAGTTCGAGGCCAGCCTGGTCTACAGAGTGAGTTCCAGGACAGCCGGGGCTATACAGAGAAACCCTGTCTTGAAAAACCAAAAAAAAAAAAAAAAAGATTTGAAAATTTTTGTAAACAAGTAATATATAGCTGATGAATTAAAGTTAATTCCTTCACTACAGGGGCATCTGAGGGAGTAAGCAGGAATGTCTGATAAGCAGTTCTCAACACAAGGCTATTCTTTTTGTGTTCTGTGCCAACACCCATCATATTACCGATCAAAGACTGGGTTTTCAATGGTTGAGATAATGGAGGGAGGTGGTAGAGGGCAGAGGCTTGGTTCCTGTGCTGGGGAGGAGCTAGAGCCTCCAAAGCTCCCATAAATTCAAGGTCAAGGGCTTTCTACAGAGTAAAGCAGGCTTGTGGCACATACCTTTAATCCCAGCACTTACTTGGGAGACAGATGCAGGCAAATCTCTAAGTGCCAGGAGAGTGAGTTCCAGTTCAGCTAGAGCTACATAGAGAAGCACTGTTTCAAAAAAGGGCCGGGGAAGACATTTATTGACCCTCAATATGGATGGTGGGTGGGATTATTTATCAGCTATAGTGGGCCCCTGGACAAACCTCACTGAAGGGCTAAAATTAAGCTTTCATGTGGCTAAGAAAGAGTTAATGACGTGCCCAACCTGCTATTACTTGCTATTTGCCAATCCAGCCCTCCACACTCATTCTAGACACCCACAGATTTGTGTGGTGTCTGCCCACTCATTCCTATTATCTTTCTCAGATCTGTCCAGCCTGCCTGTGTTCCTCTGGTTGCCACAGCTTTACGTAACTTTAGACACAAATATAACACGAAACAGAACCCAGACAGCGCTGATTCAGGAGAGCCTATTTATAATTCTCTACTTTGGGGGATTGTTGTCTTCACAATATTTTGTGAAGGTTATTTTGTGTATCTGTAAATGTGAAGAGCCCTTCCAAGGAGAATGGAGACGCACTTCAAGCTCTTCCAAGGAAGGGGCACGCTAAGGACAAATGGGAGCAGAGAACGGGCTCTGGAATGTTCCTTATTGAATGATGTAAAGCCAGTAGTTCTCAGTGTGTGGGTTGCAACCCCTTTGGGGTCAAATGACCCTTTCACAGGGAACATCATATATCACATATCAGATATTTACAAAATTATACTTATGAAGTAGCAACAAAGATAGTTTTATGGTTAAGGGTCCCCACAACATGAGGAACTGTATTAAAGGGTCACAGCATTAGGAAGGCTGAGAATCATTGCCTTAAACAGAGCGACCAGACATACATATAGTAAAGGAGTGAGAAGATAGCCTCAAGCTTGAATCAAAGCAGGCAGATCTCTCTCTCTCTCTCTCCTCTCTCTCTCTCTCTCTCTCTCTGCATTTCTGTCACAGGAAATCGCAGGCTGTTTGTGACAGATTGCATTGGCCCCTGCTCAACTGTCATATTCTGGTTTTTATTTTTCATGATATTAATAGATAGTGTCTCTAGTCCTCCAGAAGGAACCAAGACCATGCAAAATGGGGTCGCCGCCACCCCAGCCTCTGCCAGCTGTTTGGAACATTGCTTTCCTCTGTTTACATTTGTCTTCTCTGGTTCATAAGATGTAATAGATAATCTTTTTCTTTGACATGGGCTCTCATGTAGCCCAGGATGGCCTCTAACTTACTATGTAGTCAAAGATAGCCTTGAATTTGTCATCTGCTTCCTGGGTACTGGGATTACAGATGAAGGCCACCAATCCTATTTATTCTGAGCTAAATCTAGACAAGCCCCAGGGTGTACTAGGGAAAGGCTCTGCCACTGAGCTGTGTCCCCAACCCAAGAACTACTTAAAAAAATTTCCGGCCAATGGCGGCACACGCCTTTAATCCCAGCACTTGGGAGGCAGAAGCAGGTGGATTTCTAAGTTCAAGGCCAGCCTGGTCTACAGAAGGAGTTCCAGGACAGCCAGGACTACACAGAGAAACCCTGTCTCGAAAAACAAAAAACAAAACAAAACAAAATTCATAGATCAAGAGGCAAAGCAAGGTAGTCCTCTCCTCCCTCTCTATTTGTGTGAGAACTGAATGCTACAGAAACCATCTTGTGTCCATCAAGGAGAGGCCAATTGACTCCAAGAAACAACAGCCCCGCCTTCCCAGAGCTTCTCAAAAGGCTTTGGAAAACAGCAGTTACTCAGTGGCTTCTTAAACAGCTCTTGTATTCATGGCGCCCATTTCTCCAGTTAGGAAGGCCATGCTTCATGTCTCTCCGGCTAACCTGAACATTAGTGGGAAATGATTGCCTTGTGAAAAGGTTACTGTCTGTACCACTTAACTATGGCAGGCCTCTGGCAGGCCTCTCTTGGAACATCTTTTTCCAGGATCATCAGAACTACAGATATATACGAGACTTTTGGCTATTCCATTTCTTTTGGGGGGGGGCATTTTGAGACAGGGTTTCTCTGTGTAGCCCTGGCTGTCCTGGAACTCACTCTGTAGATCAGGCTGGCCTCGAATTTAGAAATCTGCCTGCTTCTTACTCCCAAGTGCTGGGATTTAAGGTGTGCACCACCACTGCCCAGCTGACACACACACACACATACACACACACACACACACACTCAGAAGAAATCGTTGAACTTAACCAGCCACAACCGACAGGACGGGATGAGGTCAAGGAGGAGTCACAGGATCTGGCTTGGGCTACTTGGTGTATGGAAGCACATTTATTGGCATGTTCAACAGCAAAACTAGGCCTAGTTGTCTGTCGCTTTCTATGTGCTAGCCTTTTTCCAATGTGGCTTGCTGCTCTGACCTTAAAGGGTTAAAGCATCATTTCTCCATCTTCTGAACTCATGCTGGCCTCAAGGTTTGCTTTGATCAACAGAGTACACCAGGAATGATGGGTTCTGCCCTAGAGCCACCCAGCCTCCAGAGGCCTTGCCTACTTTCCCTCGCCGTCTGGGGGTTCTGCTTGGCCACCCTGAGGACAAGCCTTGCTAAACTCCCCAGTGAGCCAAACTTGAGTGAGTTGGTGATGGACCAATTCAGCCTATTTCCCTAGAGCTCATAACTTCTCAGCTATGGCCTCAGAGAGCTCAATCAAGCCTGTTAGAGCCTAGCATAGATTAAGAAGAACAGAAGTATGTGGCATCAGGGGCAGTGTCTGGGGACAAAGGGGAGGGAGGGGGACTGAAGAGATATCTCAGCTGTTAAAAGCATTGGCTGCTCTTCCAGAGGTCCTGAGTTCAATTCCCAGCAACCATATGATGGCTCACAACCATTTATAATGGGATCTGATGCCCATTTCTGGCATGCAGGTGTACATGCAGATAGAGCACCCATGAAAGTAAACAAGTCTTTTGAAAGAAAAGAAAAGTCTGTTGGAGCGAGCTGTTAAGTTCTGTGTGGTTTGTCATGCCATTCAAGCTGACTGATAAAACTAAAAAGGAAAAAGGGAAAGAATGAGGGTAGGACTGTCTAGACAACTGGGGAGATGAGACTAAAACACAGCCTTGTCATGGTGGCATCCGAGAACAAGGCCATGTTTATCTCCTGGGCCCTTCTCCCCACACCCTATCCTGAGTTCCACTACTTAACTACCAGGAAATCTTTGAATAGTAAAGTAGGTCCAGGCCCCAAGTGTGTTGCTCATTGAGTTTGAGTGTATCTGTTCACAGCAGAAAGGGGCTGTGTTTGTATGCTGAGCTGAGGGCATGACTGCCCCCTAAGGGAGTTCACAGGGAAGTGACTGCAATTACTTTGATTCATACTCAATTAATTAGGAACCTTGCCTTGGCTCTACCCATTTCCTCAGTGATGTCACCCCTCAGGATCCTTTAAAATTTTTTAATTTATTCATGTATTTGTTTGTTTACATTTGAGACCAGGTTTAACGTAGTCCAAACTGGCCTTGAACTCAAACCCTCTTTGTGACCAAGAATAACCTTAAACTTCTGACCCTCCTGCTAAGCGCTAGGATAGCGTGCCAGTGTGCCACCGAACTCAGTGTACAGGATGCTGAAGATCAAAACCAGGGTCCTCATCAGTACTGTTTCACAAAGACACTAAAAGGGATTTCTTTCCCATTGCCCCAGAAACATCCAGCCAATTGAAACTTTTGCTCTTTTGGTGGCTCAGGTTCACGCTCCAGGCTGGTGCCCCAGACTGGAGGCTGCTTCCAGGATCCGGCAAATACAATTTGAGCAAAGGCCTCCCCTGGGCTGCACCGGGAGGAACCCGCGCAGCTGGGCGGGCAGAGCACGTCAGGCAGCCTTGGGGTGCGCACGCCCGCGGGTGACAGTCCCCTGCTCGCGCGCTGCTCCCACCCTTCCAGGAAGGGGCGGGGAAAAGGAGGCGCCAGAGGCAGCCACCGCGCTCCCCGAGCTCTTTAAAATCCAAGAGTCTGGGCAGCACTGCTGGCCGCGCCACATCCCGGCGCTGTTGTCTCCGCGCGTATCCAGCCGGCTCTCCTGCAGCGCGGTCTCGGGACGCGCCCATGCGGCCGCTCACCATGTCTGGGCACTTTCTGCTGGCGCCCATCCCGGAGTCCTCCTCCGACTACCTCCTGCCCAAGGACATCAAGCTGGCCGTGCTGGGAGCGAGTTGTGTGGGCAAGAGCGGTGAGTAGGACAAAGGCGCGCAAAACCGCCCAGGGACAGCGGAGGGTCCTCACCCGCAGGGATGCCGGGATGCAGGAAGACCCCTGCCTGTTGCTTCAGCAGTCCATTTCTGAGCTCTGGACGGGGTTGGTCCGGTCCATCACATTCTGCGAGGAAAGGCACTCCGCGGTGGCGGGGTTTTGTCCTGGGAGATCTGGGGGGACGCGTGCTGTTCCTTTGAGGGCCCAGTTTGGACCACCTTGACCCACTTCTTCAGCTGATTTTCTTACTTCATTTTTCAGCAATGATTGTGCGCTTCTTGACCAAGAGATTCATCGGCGACTACGAACCCAACACAGGTAGGAATGTTTCCGTGCTCCCTGGCTTGTATCTCTTTGCCCTCCCCACCCATCTCTCTTTATTTTGCTCATCGGGCCGTGGGAACTTAGATGCAAACTCCTCTTCGTTGTGCAGGCAAACTGTATTCGAGACTCGTCTATGTGGAGGGAGACCAGCTATCCCTACAGATCCAGGACACTCCGGGAGGCATTCAGGTAAGGACTGTCAGGAGGGTGTGTGGTGCAGGCAGAGGTGTTTGGCTCCAGGCTCTCGGTGAGATGTCTCAGCATGTCCAATATGTAGGTGTGGGCACACACGGCGAGCTGAGGATTGGAAAGTTGAATGCCCCTCTAGGTGGCAAGAAATGGTTGATTAAAACTAGTTTCCTCTTAAATGCTACTTTTAATTAATTAATTATTGTAAAGATTGCTGTGTATCCCTGGCTGGTTTGTAGTTCAGGTTTGCTTAGACTCCTTATAATCTTTGCTGCCTCAGCCTCCCAAGTGTTGGGATTACAGGCTGAGCCACCCCCTCCCAGCAGTATCCCTGGCTGTCCACCGGTGCCCGAGCTGCCTAGGCAGGTATTAACACTTTCAGAGCACATCCTGGCACAATCTAAAAACAACAGCCTTGGGAGTAAGTTCAGTAGTAAGCATTCACTCGCGGGTCCCTGGTTCCAGCACCACATTGAAAAAGCATGGAGTAGGTGGGATTCTGGAGGGAGGGGGGTCTGTGTCCTGGCCAGGGGCTATTCCCCTTCCCCTCCCCCAAAATAAAGCTAGGGGATGTTTTCTCAAGCCAGTTTACAATCAGATAAACTTTTGGCTATCACTGTGGAATGCAGCTTAACTAATTAATTGCTCAGCCCTTCTAGGGGGGAAAGGGTTGAGTGGAGAGCCCAGAGAATGGAATTTGTTTCTGAAACATTCTCAAGAAGTTGACTGCTAAAAATATTTTTTTTATGGGCTTGGGAATAGATATTTATGTTGGACTGTTTCCAGGGTTTTGTTTGTTATGAATTACTTCCCTGAAAACTAAGCCATTCTGGTCTGTAATTATTCTTAAGTGGTTGGAGTTCACTGGAGACTGCCTGTGGAAAAAGTAGGTTACCAGTCTACATCCAGACCAGCTCAGAAAATAGTCCAGATTGAGCACTTGTCTGAGGCTTTCTGCTTTTGATGCAGAAAGCCTCTTGTAGAAGCTAGGGAGAGCCAGACAGCCATACGTAGTGATTCCCTCTATCCAGTGTTCCTTCAGGGGCTACTCCGGTGTCATGTTTGAGCTTCTTTGACCAGATCCCATTTTGTTCTTCCCCAGGCCCAAGACAGCCTCAGTCAAACGGTGGATTCTCTGACCAAATGTGTGCACTGGGCAGAGGGCTTTCTGCTGGTTTATTCCATAACAGACTATGAGAGCTACCAATCCATCCGGCCCCTTTACCAGCACATCCGGAAGGTCCACCCTGATGGAAAAGCCCCCGTCATCGTCGTGGGAAACAAAGGAGACCTTTTGCACGCCCGGCAGGTGCAGACACATGAAGGTCTTCAGCTAGCTAATGAGCTGGGCAGTCTCTTCCTTGAAATTTCTACTAGTGAGAACTACGAAGACGTCTGTGATGTGTTCCAACATCTCTGCAAAGAAGTGATCAAGGCGCACAGACTTGGCGGGGAGCGGAGGAGGGCATCCATCATTCCCCGGCCTCGATCCCCCAACATGCAGGACCTGAAGAGGCGCTTCAGGCAGGCCCTGTCCTCCAAAGCAAAAGCACCCTCCACCCTGGGGTGATCCAGCTCAGATAGACTGACGTATTGTTATTATTACTACTAAGCATTTGTGCTGCCACAAAGACTGGCCCTTCCCCCCTTTAAAACATATTCAGAGTTTATTTTTATATTGACTTTATTGGCTTTCAAGTGTATGTATATTTCTGAAAATTCAAACAATGGATTTTTTTAAATGTGGTTTTTTGTTTTTTGTTTTTACTGTAACTGTTAGCCACTCTTCCATTAAAGGTAAAATGGCAATACTATTCCTTGTTTTCTGAATGTCTTTTTATAGCAATCTTGCTTGCACCAGAGCCCAGAAGTGCTTAATGCTTGGCCTTGAGTCTGAACTCTGATTGGTGTCTTGCCATAGGGGGGCCTGGGGCATGCAGAGGGAGTTAGCTGTGTGTGAGAGAGGTATGTGGAGGAGGAAAAAGGGGTTGGATAAGTACAGGATGTCCTTAATTAGGACGCATCTTCACAGGCAGGAAGCTCACACTGGTTTTCCAGCACAGTGGTTGGTCGGTTGAGAACTGCCCAAAATGTTACAACTGTATTCTCTTTGTGTGTGTGTGTGTGTGTGTGTGTGTGTGTGTTTTCGAGACAGGGTTTCTCTGTATAACCCTGGCTGTCCTGGAACTCAGTCTGTAGACCAGGCTGGCCTCGAACTCAGAAATCCACCTGCCTCTGCCTCCCGAGTGCTGGGATTAAAGGTGTGCCACCACGCCCAGCAACTGTATTCATTTATTTATACAAATGTGAATGTAGCCTCTCTATAGAATATTTTAGAAAACAAAAGCAGGGATGGGCTGCTGGCACTTGCTTGTGATTCTAGCCCTTGGAAGGCCGAGGAACAAGTCAGGCCACCCTGAACAATACATGAGAACCCCATCAAAAAACTAAGCCACAAAGAAAAAAACAACAGCAACAATAAAAAAATAAATAAATAAACCGCTGTCTGGGGACTGGAGAGGTGGCTTAGTGTTTAAGAGCCCTGGCTGCTCTTCCAGAGGTCCTGAGTTCAATTCCCAGCATCCACATGGCAGCTCACAACTGTCTGAAACTCCAGTTCCAGGGCATTTAACTCTCTCACCCAGTCATACATGCAGGAAAAACACCAATGCACGTAAAATAAGAATAAATTATTTTTAAAAAATGTCTGAGGACAGAGCTCAGTGGTACAATGCACATGCTTACTGTGTGTTCAAAGTCCTTGATTTGATTCCCCCACACTGTCAAACATGGCAAGAAAATCCCCTTGGGGGGGGGCGGGTGTTGGAGGGAATGGGTTCAAGACAGAGTTTCTCTGTATAGCCCTGGCTGTCCTGGAACTCACTCTGTAAACCAGGCTGTCCTCAAACTCAGAAATCCACCTGCCTCTGCCTCCCAAGTGCTGGGATTAAAGGTGTGTACCACCACTGCCCGGCTAGAAAAATCTCCTTTTGCAGGATTCTTTATGTCAGTAAGTGAGTGTTGCTATTCAGGAGTGGCCTTCATTCTCCTTCCCTTGCTGAGTCTCTGACCCTCTGCTGTCTATGGAAATATGATGATTAAAGTATGATTTTGTGAACCAAAGATCACTTTTATTGGGCTCATGGCGCCCCCAGAGGGGGAGGGAGAGTGATGGGAAGTAATTTCACAGTGACTGCTCCATAGGGTGTTACTGTGTGTTCAAAGTCTCATAGGGGCACTGACATCCCAAAATTGTTGGGGTCTCCGACACATCTGGAGACTCTAGAAAAAGAAGAGTAGCTGGGCGTGGTGGCGCACGTCTTTAATCCCAGCACTCGGGAGGCAGAGGCAGGCGGATTTCTGAGTTCTAGGCCAGCCTGGTCTACAAAGTGAGTTCCAGGACAGCCAGGGCTACACAGAGAAACCTTGTCTCAAAAAACAACAACAAAAAAAAAAAAAACAAAAAAAAAAAAAAAAAAGAAAAAGAAGAGTATAATTCAAGTTTGAGGCCTGACTTGATTGGGGAGGCCTTGGGGGTTGAATTCGGGACCTCACACTCTAGCACTGAGCCGCACTCCAGCTCCTATGGCATATCTTTACTCATATGCTCTTCTTTTCATGAGATGCTTGCAGGACGGCCACTATGTCTTTGGAGTGAGTCAGATGAGGAGGGAGCTGCAGATGTTGAAGAGTAAGAGTTTGGAGATTGCAACACTGTTGCAACCTGAGCATGGCTCCTCCGGAAGTTAGGGATAGAGTCTAGCCACAGCTTCTGCTCTCAAGGTGCTGGTAAACTCGTTTATATATTTTGAAATCCTGTGGTTGAGATCAGAAGTGGGACACTAACTAACTCACAGATGGAATCTGATAAGGCTTATGGGGGACTGCGTTCCCTTCAAGTACTCATGTATATCATTTGGCCAGAAGTTACACTGGAAGAAAATGGGAACACACTTCTAAAAACAGCTTCATAAAAGCAGCTATGCGCATGTGTGCTTGGAATCCTCTTAAAGCTACATGCCCTCTCACACTTTATAAGGCACCAGGTCAATCAACATTCTTTCTTTAAAGGTCCAACTTGTGTCTTTATCAAGGACTTTAGAGCTCTCCTCCAGACTCAGCATCAAAAATAAGACAAGGGGCTGGAGAGACGTTCAGGGATTTGGCTCACTAGTTGTTCTTCCAGATGACCCAGGTTCGATTCCCACCACGCATAAAGCAGGCTACAACTGTTTGTAACCTGGGTATCTGATGTTCTCTTCTGGCCCTGCAGGCACTGCATACACAGGCACAGACTTACATGCAGACAGAAAGACCCACACGGGACAGCCAGGGCAACACAGAGAAACCCTGAGGGTAGGGAGTGGAGGGTGGAGAGACACATGGACAAAATGAAACAACAATAACAAACAACAACAACAACAAACCAATCAAACAAACAAAAATCAAACAAACAAAAATCAAACAAGCCTATTTTTGAGCACCTGAGCAATGTCCGTCTGTCTGTCTGTCTGTCTGTCTGTCTGTCTGTCTGTCTTCCTCTTTCTTTTTTTAAGATTTATTTATTATTATATGTAAGTACACTGTCACTGTCTTCAGATGCACCAGAAGAGGGTGTCAGATCTCATTACAGATGGTTGTGAGCCACCATGTGGTCGCTGGGATTTAAACTCAGGACCTTTGGAAGAGCAGTCGGTGCTCTTAACCACTGACTCCAGCTCTGAGCAATGTCTTTCTAATTTTTCATACCAAAACAACCTCACCCACTGCAGTTCTTATCTGATTCCCATGACTGAAAACACTTAGTACTGGGTTCCTCTTATCTGTGGCATTCAGTGTAATTGAGAAATGGTATAAAGATTATTGATCACCTCTCATGTTTCATTATCTTCTCCATCCAACACACACACACACACACACACACACACACACACAGTTCACAGTACACAGCAACCAAGAGAACTGTGTGCCCTACCCAGTGTACTCCAGGCTCTTCCATGCCTCCCTACCTTGGCACAAACCATCCCTTTGGTCTTTACCTAAATGAGGCCATATTAACTATTCTTCCAAGACTCCAGTCACATGTATTATGTTAGGGTCGTCTCTGAGACTCTTTCCTGGGTTTCCTTAACCATGCTATGTATCCCAGGGGATAGTATCCGGAAGGCTCTAGTGAGAGGAAATGCCCCCAGGGGCAGTAACTGCATAGGTGTTTTATCTTAGTTTGTTTTTGTCTTGTTTTTTTTTTTTTTTTGTTGTTGTTGTTGTTTTTGCTTTCTGAGACAGAGTTTCTCATTATAGCCCCTGGCTGCCCCGGCACTCACTCTGTAGACCAGGCTGGCCCACACACAGCTCCCAGTGACCTAACTTCCCATTGTTAGACCCCACCTCTGAACGTTTCTATCAGAGTACTACACCCAAGCTTTTTGTTTTTTGTTTTTTGTTTTTTGAGACAGGGTTTCTCTATATAACTCTAGCTGTCCTAGAACTCACTCTGTAGACCAGAACTCAGAGAGATCTGCCTGCCTCTGTCTCCCAAGTACTAGCACTAAAGACATGGGACATGGGCCAGCACCACATTGTTTTGTCTTGTTTCGACATGGTCTCTTGTAACCTAAATTAGTTTTAATTCCATTTATATCTTGATCCTTCTACCCCCCACCTCTAGAATGCTGGGATTATAGACATGTACCACCACACCCAGTTTTATGGAGTCCTGGAGACTGAACCCAGAGCTTCATTCTAAGCAAGCACTCTAACAACTAAAGGACCCTCCACAGCCTAGGAATAATAATTCTTCTGTAAACATATGATGAATGAATATGCTGTGTGTGTGTGTGTGTGTGTGTGTGTGTGTGTGTGTGCCAAAGGAAAATAATAGAAAATTATAACGGAACAAATGATGACATCTGCAAAATAAGACAGAGTGTTTTAAGTAACTTTTACTAAGCAGTGTCAGCCAAGAGCCTCTGGGAGAGCAGAACTTCTGGATGTATGGATGGAGGGAAGCATCGAGGGGAGAGGGAAAGGGGCTGGAGTCCCATGATCCTTTTCAAGAACACAGCTCCCAGTGACCTAACTTCCCATTGTTAGAACTCCACCTCTGAACATTTCTATCAGAGTACTACACCCAAGCTTTTTGTTTTTGTTTTTTTGTTTTTTGTTTTTCGACAGGGTTCCTCTATATAACTCTGGCTGCACTAGAACTCGCTCTGTAGACCAGGCTGGCCTC
>LR752675.1:40370-66963 GCA_902729485.2 Mus minutoides | reverse complement strand
AGGAGAGGAGAGGAGAGGAGAGGAGAGGAGA
This sequence comes from Mus minutoides, assembly GCA_902729485.2. NCBI lineage: Eukaryota > Metazoa > Chordata > Mammalia > Rodentia > Muridae > Mus > Mus minutoides. The sequence goes on along the minus strand of LR752675.1, from coordinate 66,932 downwards.
GGAGAGGAGAGGAGAGGAGAGGAGAGGGGAAAATATCCCTCACAGGGCTGTCTTATATTCTGGGTTTTAATTAATTCCAGATGTATTCAAGTTAACAACCAAAAATAACTCTCACACCATGTGACAATATGCACATCTGTCCATTCACAGTAATAAACATTACTGAAAAACAGCCCAAAATATTTCAATCTCTTAGGAAATGTGCTTCCTACCCATAGATAAACAGATGCAGGAAGTTGTGGTATTCAGTAAGCATACATATCCTATAATTTTTTTCAAGACATCCACTTTTTATATGTTCTGTTTTTTTTTAATAGTCTTATCCCAAGTATGTGGCATTTTGCCTACTGATATCCACATTTTTCCAACTTTTATTAGATATTTTCTTCATTTACATTTCAGGTGTTATCCAGAAAGTTCCCTATACCCTCCCCCCTCCCGGCCCTGCTCCCCTACCTACCCACTCCCATATCTTGGCCCTGGCATTCCCCTGTACTGGGACATATAAAGTCTGCATGACCAAGGGGCCTCTCTTCCCAATGATGGCCAACTAGGCCATCCTCTTCTATATATGCAGCTAGAGACATGAGGTCAGGGGGTACTAGTTAGTTCATGGTTATTCTTCCACCTATAGGGTTGAAGACCCCTTCAGCTCCTTGGGTACTTTCTCTAGCTCCTTCCTTGGGAACCCTGTGTTCCAACTAATAGCTGACTGTGAGCATCCACCTCCATGTTTGCCAGGCAATGGTATAGTCTCCCACGAGAGAGCTATATCAGGGCCCTTTCAGCACTATCTTGCTGGCATATGGTATAGTGTCTATGTTTGGTGGCTGATTGTGGGATGGATCCCTGACAGCCACACTCATTGGGTCCATCCTTTGGATTCAGCTTCACATGATCTCTGTAACTCCTTCAATGTATGCTTTGTTCTTAATTCTAGGAAGGGGTGACATGTCCACATTTTGATCTTCCTTCTTCTTGAGTTTCATGTGTTTAGTAAATTGTATCTTGGGTAGTCTAGGCTTCTGGGCTAATATCCACATATCAGTGAGTACATGTTATGTGAGTTCTTTTGTGATTGAGTTACCTCACTCAGGATGATACCCTCCAGATCCATCCATTTGCCTAAGAATTTCATATATTTATTGTTTTTAATAGCTGAGTAGTACTCCATTGTGTAAATGTAGCAAAGTTTTTGTATTCATTCCTCTGTTGAGGGACATCTGGGTTCTTTCAAGCTTCTGGCTATTATGAATAAGGCTGCTATGAACATAGTGGAACATGTGTCCCTATTACCAGATGGAACCTCTTCTGGATATATTCCCAGAAGAGGTATTGCAGGATCTTCCGGTAGTACTATGTCCAATTTTCTGAGGAACCGCCAGACTGATTTCCAGAGTGGTTGAACAAGCTTGCATTCCCACCAACAATGGAGGAGTGTTCCCCAGCATCTGTTGTCACCTGAATTTTTGATCTTAGCCATTCTTACTAGTGTGAGGTGGAATCTCAGGGTTGTTTTGATTTGCATTTCCCTGATGATTAAGGATGTTGAACATTTTTTCATGTGCTTCTCAGCCATTCGGTATTCCTCAGTTGAGAATGCTTTGTTTAACTCTGTGCCCCACTTTTTAATGGGGATATTTGATTTTCTGGTGTCCACCTTCTTGAGTTCTTTATATATATTGGATATCAGCCCCCTATCTGTAAATCTTAACCATTTCTAGGAAAGGGTTAGACAACCACCAGGAAAACAGAACAACTGTCATAGAAAACAGAATAGGTGTAACTTCTTACTAAGATATTATATCTTATTTACTTAACATCTCCCCAAAGGAACGGTAGTTAAAGTCCTACTTAGAGTATGTAAAACTTCTGACTTTGGTTTTCCATGTGTGTAACAATAATGAAGAAGTCAGACACGTACTTGCCCCTCTCCTGAAATGCACTGAATGTTTATTTCTCTAGGTGAAATCAATCTGTGCATTTTTCACTATAATAAACAAAGCTTGAAGTTCAGAGAAATATATAATGGGGGCTGTGGGTAATTTGAGGGGAAGAAGTGTAGGGTTTCTATGACCAAATGCACTGTATACACAAATGACAACTTCAAAGAATAAATACAAACTTAAAAAAAAATGAGATCTACCAACAAAGGTACAAATTTTTCTAATTGTCCTCCTAAATTGCATGGAGTCATATTCTTAATATGTCACAGTGTAAATTCAGGTAGAGAATCAGATCATGGACTTTTCTAAAGTTAGTTATGCTAAATTTTACTGTCACTTTAACTTGAAAGGATGGTCTGATGTGCGTTCTATCTGTAATAAAGATAAATCTGAAGAAACTGTAATGATACCCTAGGATTAAAGAGCATAAACCACACTTTAAGAGGTCCAGAGTCTGGTCCCTAGTAGGATATTTACAACTACAGCTTCTGGGGAGTCAATGATCATTTCAGTACTTTACATGTGTCTTCACACACATGGCATACGTTTGTGCATGCACATACACACACACACACACATTTCATAAATAAAAATAATAGAAATAAATGTTTTAAAAATGCATTTACCTCTTCTTAAAGTAGTAAATATACTATACCTTAATTAATGTAAGCATTATGCCAACTTTGCCCTGAATTTCACTGTATTTCTGAACCTTTTCAGTAACAAAAAAAACAAGCTCTAGTTTTTCATTAGATATTCTGATTCTTTTAGAACTAAATAATGATTCGCTTTGGTATCTTCTGGCAGTCTTCCCTGATATGTAATGATGTGTGTGGTGGGTAGTTTTATGCCAACTTGACACATGCTGGTATCCTTTAGGAAAAGTCAACCCCAATATTGAAAAGAATTTCATAAGATTGACTTGTGATCAAGCCTGTGGTATATTTTCTTGATTGATGGTGTTTACCAGCCCAGCCCATTACGGAACATGCAACTCCTAGATACCTGGCCCTGGAGATGTGTATAAGAAGGTAGGCTGAACATATCATGAGGAACAAGCCAGTAAGTAGTGTGTTTCCATGGCCTCCCCATGAGCTCTTGCTCTACGGACCTGCCTTGATTTCCTGCCTTGACTTCTCTGGATGATGGACTATGAGCTGTAAATTGAAATGAGCCTCTTCCACCCAGGTTGCCTTTGGTCATTGAGGTTTTATTATGTAAGACAAAACCCTAGTTAAAATAGTGTGGGAAGTATAGCCAAGGCCAAGTGAATTCAGCAGCATTGGAAAAAATAATAAACTCATGGAAACTGCTGCAAAACAGCACTTTCGCTGTGGGTGACTCATTTTTAATTAATTAATCTGGAATTAATCAACTGCGCTCTGGTCTTCTCTCCTACTTCCTCTCTGAGAGTTGGAGAATATATCAATGAGCCTCTGGGGGTTGTGGTTGCATTTGTTTGTCTTTGGGTTATGTTCCTCCCTATGAGTGAGTAACTAGTCTAATATTTGTTTTCCCTCCTCAACACTGATCAGAGAACAATCGCTCTTGCAGTTTTAATTTAAGAGGGTAATGGTTTCATTAAAAAAAAATAACATTATTTTTAACTGGTCCTGTGCTAGCTTTTCTGGTGCTGAGATGAACAGCATAGAGGAACGATGTTCTGTTTTAAGGAAGTGTATTTTGCCTTGTATATTCAGTCTACATTACTGGTTTCATTGTCTCTGGCTCTGTGGTAAGGACCATCACGGTGAAAAGGGAATATTGGTGTGCACCTGCTCAACTCATGCAGCCAGAAAGCAGAGAGACATACAAAGGAACAAGAGCCTAATTGTTCAAAGGCATATATACCCAGTGACCACCCCTTCTTCAAATTAGGCCTTGCTACCTGCAATTCCCACCACTTCTAAGAATAGCACCATGGGCGGAGAACAAAGTATTCACAGAAGCCTGTGATGGTAGATACCAGAAGTCACAGATAGGAATGAACTATCTTGTCTAGTAATATGTACAAACAACCAGAGCTGGGTCCTGTCCTAGTCATACTATTAAACCTCAGGCTACACTGCTTGTCTGATGGACAATCTCCTTTAGTGGAATAAATCTATGCTCTATGGTTTTGTTTGTTGTTTTGTGTTTGTGTCTGTTTTCAAGAAGGTAAATATATATATATATATATATATATATATATATATATATATATATATATATATATATATATNCTATATACACATATGTGTGGTTGTCCATTGGGGTATAGAGAACCTACTAGTGGGCAGACTCCTAAGAAAAGTGACAGAAGCCTGATATGGCTGTCTCCTGAGAGGCTCTGCCAGCATCTGACAAATACAGAGGTGGATGCTCACAGCCAAACATTGGACTGAGTGTGGGAGTTCCTGTTGGAGGAGTTGGAGAAGGGACCGAAGGAGCTGAGGATGTTTGCAGCTCCCCCCCCCCCCCAGAAGGGAGCAACAGTGTCAACAGGCCAACTTCCCCCCACCCCCCGAGCTCCTAGACACTGGACCACAAACCAAAGAATACACATGGAGGGACCCGTGGCTTTGGCTGCATATGTGGCAGAGGATGGCCTTGTTGGACATCAGTGGGAGGAGAGGCCCTTGGGCCTGAGGGTATTTAATACCCCATTATAGGGGAATGCCAGGGCAGAGAGATTGGAGTGGGTGGATGGGTGGGGGAGCACCATCATAGAGGCATGGGGATGGGGGGATAGGGGGCTTCCAAAGGGGAGACCTGGAAAGGGGAAAACAAATAAAATGTAAATAATGAAAAGTATCCAATTTAAAAAAAGGGAGAGAGAAAAAAAGTGACTCTCATGATCTCCAGCAGCCATCAACTACCATTAGCTCCTTAGCTAGGGGTGGAGCCACAACCCCATGCTGGAGTTTTGAATCTTGTATAGGCCATATGCACACAACCACAGCTGACATTAGTTTATGGGTGCAACGGTCATGTCCCGGCCAAGGGGCAGCCTTTCACAGCATAACTCCCCAGCTTGGTTTTTTTCTACTCCTACTCTCTGCTGTGCTCTGAGCCTTGGTGGAGGGAGGGCCTGATATAGATATCCCTTGATAGCTGAGGACTCAATTCATTATTTTCAGCACTGTGACCAGTTATGAGTCCTGATTTAACAATTATATATGGTCATATCCAATTTTATTATGATATAATAAGAGATAGGATTCTGAGATCGGTCCTATTACATTATGTACCATGATAATTATTAACTTCAATATGCATGACACAACTTTTCCATCCTTCATGGCATATTATTTTAATTTATTGATATCCTGTTTTAATTTCCTGGATTACATTCCAATCATCCTATTGAATTCTCATAAAAGTATATAAAGTGATACAATCTTTCAATGTTGAAATAAAAATTACCATCAAAATTTGGTTTTGATTAGATTTAAGTTGTTAGGAAAAGTGACCTACTTACAAAGTACTGAAGAATATTTACAATGTTGTATACATCAAATAACTTAATTATAATCCTTGCCCTTTAATGCATAAAATGAATATGTGGTAGTTTCCATCTGCTTGCGTTATACAGAGATAAAGAAGGCCCAAAATTAAAATACCTTACTTTTGTAGAAAACTCCCTTCCCCATTTCCTCTTTCTAAAGGTACTAGCCTAGTTGATTATGAATACTGAATATGTCTAAAGGAATAATTCCCATTATTCTTATACAGTCTATCCATTCTTTTTCTTTCACAAGTTATATGATGTTCTCAAAGTCTCCTCTTAAAATACATCAAAATAATGCACATTTATCTCCACAATTGGTTGGTTCAAGATTATTTTGCTTTTGTACACTGCATTTCTAGAATTCATATATATTTTTTAGTATTTTCAAGTTTCAGGTCCACTTTTAGAAAGTCTCTCATAACTATGTGTGACTTTTCAAGTGAAAATTTATAGAACAGTATGGAGCTAATAAACAATTCCATCAAAGTGAAAGATTACAAAATTAACACTAAAAAACAGTAGCCTTACTATAGACAAATATAGCTTTGGAAAGAAATCAAGAAATCAGTACCAATAATATGAACTAACCACTACCCCCAGAGCTCCCTGGGACTAACCCACCAATCAAAGAAAACACATGATGGGACTCATGTCTCTGGCTGCATATGTAGCAGAGGATGGCCTAATTGGCCATCAATGGGATGAGATGCCCTTGGCCTTGTGAAGGTTCTATGCCCCAGTTAGGGGAATGCCAGGGCCAGGAAGTGGGAGTGGATGGGTTGGGGAGCATTGGGAGTGGGGAGGGGAGAGGGGATTTTTGGAGCAGAAAATAGGAAAGGGGATAACATTTTAAATGTAAATAAAATACCCAAATTAAAAAAGAAAAAAAAAAGAAAAGAAAAGATATCAGTACCCATCAGAATAGCCTCAATTTTTTCATATATAATTAGATAATAAATCAAATGAGTAAGATACTTATATAATAAAAACTTTAAGATGTTTAAGAAAAAAATCGAATTAAGATTTCAAAAGATGGAAAGATTTCCCATTCTCATGTATCAGATGGATCAATATTGTGAAGGTGGCCCTCTTACTAAAACATTCTACAGTAAAAATGCAATATTCATTAAAACACCAACAAAATTCTTTACAGAAATTGAAATAAATAATGGTCACCTTCATATGTAGAGACAGGGAAAACAGACTAAAATAATCTGAGTGATGGAAGAACTTCTGGAGATAACACTAATCCAAGATATCAAGTTGTCTTTTAGAGATATAGTTATAAAACAGCATAATATTGAATCAATGGTATCAAACTGGAGACTCGGGCACTATTCTGGGCATCTGTGCTTTAACAAAGAAGCCCAAATTACACACTATAGAAATGACAGCATCCTCAACATGTGAGGGTAGTCAAACTGCATGATTGCATGTAGAAGAATGAAAATAGATCTATATCTATCATCTGATAAAAAAAAACTCAACTCCAAATGAGTCAAGGACCTCAACATAAGACTAGGCACCCTGAATGAGATAACTCTGAATGTGATAAAGAGAACATCTGCAATTGGCTTGGAGTCATTGGCACAGAAAAGGGTTTTCTCAACAGGACACTAATAACACAGGCACTATAGCCAACATCTAATATGTGAACTCATGGTTCTGAAAAGCTTCTGTCCCACAAAGGTCACCATTATTTGTGCACAGTGGTACCTACAGAATAGGGGAAAAAAAAAAAAAAACATTTCCAACTAGCTGTCTGATAGAGGCTCGGTTTCTAAATGTGTAAAGAACTAAAAGCTGAATATCAAGAGAACAAGTAACTTAATTTTTTTTTTTGTAACTTAATTTTAAAATGAGATACAAAACCAAGCCAAGAGTTCTCAAATGATAAAACACAAGGATGTGAGAAACACTTTAAAAGATGTTGAACATCCTTAACCATCAGCAAAATGCAAATTAAAACTCTTTTGGGATTTCACCTTAACCCAGTCAGGATAGCTAAAATCAATAAAATATATGACAGTACATAGTGACAATGATGTGTATTCAGGGGAATACTTATTCATTGCTATTGGGAGTGGAAATTTGTTTAGTCCCCATGGAAATCAGTATGATGGTTTTTTGGGAAGCTGGGAATAAGTTCTACTGCAAGATCCAACTATACCACTTGTGGGCAAAGATCTACTCCAGAGATACTTGCTTATTCATGTTTATGGATACATCTGGACACAAAATAAGTGGTCAATGAAAATTTGTGACATTTATCCAATAGAATATTATTCAGCTGTTAAAAACTGCAAATCATGAAAATTTCTGGTATATGTATGGAGCAAGAAACAATCACCCTAAAGTTGATAATCTAGATCCCTCAAAACAAATATTTCTGGCATTCTCTCATATGTGTATGTTACTTTTTAAGGTGTTAATGCGTGTGCTACATTCTGAATCACAACAGAGAATATGTACCTATTAAGTTAGTGGGGAGAAGAATAATATCACAAGGAATGGGAAATTGAATACATTGTTGTGGAGCACTATGAGAAAACTAAAGGAAGAGGATTAAGTGGGGGAAAGGGGAAGTAGAAATGGGCAAAGGAAGAAAAATGGAAAGATAGCTAAATGTATATAAAGGCCTTTTGAAAAATTATACATAAACCTACTACTATAGAAGCTTCCTAAATTATATACATATGAAAAAGGACTCTGAAAGGAATCATCAAATAATAGGAAAAGCAATGACCAATCTGGATATAATACCCTAAAACCCCAGTGCCAGAAATGGACAATATCTTGTTGATGTATGAGCAAAGAGGCCCAAAGGGAATTCCCAAGACATAATAGGCTATTGTCCAGGCTGCCACTCATTCTCTACAACCTGGTGGCTAGCCCTTATTGCAGAAGAGAACACTTATGTCATCGAGCACAGAGAAGTCGAGTGGGTGCCCCATGAGAAGCTTCATCCCTACTGAAGACACTTCCTGGAACTGGAAGATAATGTTCATATTACTAGAAGAGAATAGAGGCTTTCCTACAAACCCTGCAAACACACAGCACTGTCAAGGTCTACCTGCAAAACACACTGCTGCAGACAAGGCACAAAGATTTTGTGAGTCACCTACTACTTTTGTTATTCGACTTAAGGACTGTTTAATGAGAGGGAACCCATACCTGACAGGCTAATGTGTCTGAAGACCTGAGGCTAGATAAGTTATAAAGTACACGTAAGTTACTACATTGTTCTGCTAAAGAAACATAGTAATGAAATGACTTCTATTGGCATACTACTATAACCGTAAATTGATTAATGGCTCAGTTAACCCATATCAGAGGAGCTGCTTCTTGTAATGCATAGGAATTAACAGGGAGAACGAAAACGGCAAAATAGCATGAAGAGTCAGAGAGTTGGAAACATTCAGTCTCCATTGGGATAACTGCCCTCAAGTTTAGGCATACTAAGTGGAAGAGGGAGCAGAAAGATTATAAGAGCCAGAGGCAATGGATGACTTCAAGGGGAAGTGACTGTCTTCCAGACACACCAGCACTGTGCACATATGAATTCACAGAGATTGTGACAGCATGCACACAGCCTGCACAGATTCAAACCAGACAACATCCCAGCATGAAGAAGATTAGAAGTGGCTGCAAAGTCCCACCTCTAACCCAGAAGCTATTTGCAATTGATACCTGCTGGAAAAAGAAAATTCAGTTTTCTACAAGAGTCCTACAGGGGAATATTAACCAAACTCAGGGGAAGCCCCATACACAAGAGTGGTTAGCCAACAAGAAATGAACTTGGGAGCATTTTTGTGGACTTCATATTTCCTTTTGTTTTCTTTTTCCTTTTTTATTGGTTATTTTATTTATTTACATTTCAAATATTATTCCCCTTCCCGATTACCCATCCACAAACCCCCTATCCCATCCCCCTCCCACATGCTTCTATGAGGGTGCTCACCCATACATACACTGACTCACTCCCACCTCACATCCCTAGCATTCCCATACCCTGGGGCATTGAGCCTCCACAGGACCAAGGCCTCTTCTCCCATTGATGCCAGACAATGCCATCCTCTGCTACATAAGCAGCTGGAGCCATGGGTCCCTCCATGTGGACTCTTTGGTTAGTGGTTTAGTCCCTGGGAGCTCTGGGGAGTCTGGTTGGTTGATATCGGTGTTCTTCCTATGAGGTTGCAAACCCCTTCAGCTCCTTCAGTCCTTTCTCTAACTCCTGCATTAGGGACCTTGTGCTTAGTCCAATGGTTGGCTGTGAGCTTCCACCTCTGTATTTGTAAGGCTCTGGCAGAGCCTCTCAGGGGACAGCTATAACAGGCTCCTGTTAGCACGTGCTTCTTGGCATCAGCAACAGTGTCTGGGTTTGGTGTTTTGCAGATGGGATGGGTCCCTAGGTGAGGCAGTCTCTGGATGGCCTTTCCTTCAGTATCTGCTCTACTCTTTGTCCCTGCATTTCCTTTTGTTTTCTTTTGATTTTTAATTGGTTTTTTGCTTGTTTGTTTTAACTTTTTTTATGATTGTGTGTGTGTGTGTGTGTGTGTGTGTGTGTGTGTGTGTGTGTGTGTATTTCTTGTTTTTTGCTTTTAAAGAGAAAATATAGAATTATGTGAATAGGGAGGTGGGTAGTATCTGGGAGAAATTGTTTGAAAAATAAATATTTTGTTAAAAAATAAAATAATAAAGAATACAGGGAGCTTTTACTTATCTTCTAAGGTGAGAACTTGAGGAATTACATGAGTGTGATATTCTCACAATGCTAGGGCACTATTTTCATTTTTAGCATATAAAAGTGAGCATGAAGCAAGAAGTTATTCTCATTTAAATATAGTAAAATAGGTTATGTCTTCACACACATTGTCAAAAGTAAATAAGCACATTCTTAGACATTTATATTTGTTTATCTTTGACATAAAAATATACTTCTAGCATCTTCTTGCACTAAGTCACAGGTGACGCACATGAAAATATTCCTGGCAACATTCCTTGTAACAATCTAAACGCCCATCAATATGAAAAGATTTTAATACTGTGTACACTACAACATAGTGTTCATGAAACAATGACACTGTGTCCAAAGTATGCTCAGGAACACTTGGGGTCAGAAATCCCTAACTAAATAACAGATGTAAAATATACTAATCAGTCTTAAGAATTTGGGGAAATAATAGTTTTGGTAGTTTGTTTCCTGAAGTAAATTAACTCTTGGGTCATGGTGTACAAAAACCCTTTCTATGAGCAGAAATTAGGACCAGTGACTGGAAATCCTAACAGATGGCCAGAGGAGGTCATTTCCACAGCAGGACAACCTAATGAGTCAGAAGCAGGTCATGGTTGCCAAGGCCCGTCTACAATAGAGAGGCAGCAAATTGGGTCACATTAATGGATTCTTTTTTTTTTTTTTTTTTTCAATAGACATCAGAAGAAATGTGTTGCTGTGGCCTATTTTTTATTTCTTCTTTAGAGAAATGTTCACCTATGCATTCTACCTATGTATTAGTCAGGGCTTTTTATTTTAATTATTCTCTTGTATCATGTCTTCATAAATAGTAAGACTGGGTCCTTCACAGATATATGATTTGAAAATGTCTTGTTCAAGTGTGCAGGCTGCCATTTCCTTGTGGTATTTGTGAATTTTGCTGTGCAAAACACTTTTTAGTTTGAGATCATTCTGTTATTTTTTAATTGGCTCTCTGAGATTTTTTTTGGTGTAATGCCCAACAAATACCCCCTATGGCTTATGTCTAGGGTCTTTCCATATCTATTGTCTTTGAAATGTTGATAGTCTCTGAGATGATATTTAGGTCTTATTCATTTCATGCCAATTTCAGCTCATTTCACTTATTCACACATAGAAATACAAATTTTACTAACACAATTTTTTTGGAAGGAGGATTCTTTGTAGGTTTTCTCAACAAGACCAGTGATCACTAGATTGGAAATCAAAGTCTCTAGAGGGGAAAAATTGACTCAAAGAAAAAGACTGCATGAGGTGTTAAAAACTTGCTGAGTGTCTTGAAGACAAGACTGGGCCAGAATCAGTGATGGGTCAGTGATGGGCAAGGCCACCACTTGAGTATGGCTGCTTAGCTTTAAAGTTTCCTACCTTCTGTTTAACCCTAAACCTCATATCCACAGGGCATGAGCTCCCTAGAATTTATATATGTACATACATCATCCATGTATCTATCCATGTATCTATCTATTTATGTATCTATCTATCCATGTATCTATCTATCCATGTATCTATCTATCCATGTATCTATCTATCTATCTATCTATCTATCTATCTATCTTATTCTTTACATTCTGACTGCAGTTTCCCTTCCCTCCTCTCCTCCCAGACCTTATTCCAAGACCTTCCCCTCTCCTTCATATCCACTTGTCACCCCTTTTCCTGAAGAAAAAAAAGAAAAACAAAAAACAAAAAAAAACAAAAAAACAGTCCTCCCGGTTGATATTTTACTATGACTATTTTTTCCTCTACCCACTGGGCCTTCACTGAATGAATCTCATTTCTGTATTTTCCAATAAAATTGCCTCTTTCTAAGGATGAATGAGAACAAATGACCAAAATTGCATTAGCAAGGCTGCCAGAGCCATAAGGCTTGGACCTTAAAATCCCCCAGTAATACTTTGACTCCTGCTTTTATTGTGTTATAGAAGGAAGCTAATCAGAAATATGATGTATCATGTATATAATTCTTCTGATAATTTCCCCCAATGAATTATTGATATCTTCTAGTTAGGTTTTTGGACTTGAGGTTCTAGGTAACCCACTGTCCAAATTAGTTATTATATAGCCATGAGCAGCAGAGTCTGTATATCAGAAAGGCCCTGAAGGGAGCATTCGCATTGGCAGTTCCATTTCTAAAGCTCCATGTTCCTATCTGTTATAGGGTCATGTAGCAGGTTCACAGAAAGAATGTTAAATGTCTGAGACTTACAGCCATCCTGACACTACTGTCTCTGGATTATTGCAGATATCATCTTTGAAGTTCTTCATTGATTCTAAAGAAGGGATTCTATGACTTATCAGGGACTGCAGGTTGTGTTAGTATATCTTAATTAACCAAACACATCAAGCTTGTGCCTTAATATTTAGAGAAATTGGTTCCTTTTTTACTTTACAGAGAAAATGGGGAAGCAGGCATGTAATTGTCCTGTTGATCACTGTAAATGGCCCTGATCACATCTTTCTATCTCATTCTCTTTTCTTGGGTCAATTAACTATTCCCCATGTTCCTTACAAATGCTTCTGTCATCTCTTTTGTTTTTCTTACAGTTATTTGCTGATGCCCATGTTCAAAAACATGGTTAGCATGCAGTTTTAAGGGTCAGATTTAGTGGGTTGTTTATTTTAGGCAGGAGAAATTACCCTTGATTCTTTTTCTCTACAATATATTTTGATTATGTTTTCTCCTAAATTCTCCTGATCTCCCTACCCACCCATATTCATGTCCATTAATGTTCTCTCTCTCTCCCTCCCTCCCTCCCTCCTTCCTTCCCTCCCTCCCTCCTTCCCTCCCTCCACCTGTCTCTCTGTCTCTCATTAAAAAAAAAATATTCCATTGCCCCTTCACAGAGAGACCATGAACCCTGACCTGGACCCCTCCTTGTTACTTAGCCTCTCTGAGTCTGTGGATTGTAGTATGATTATCCTTTACTTTACAGCTAATATTCACTTATAAGTGAGTACATACCATGTATGTCTATCTGGGTCTGGGTCTGGGTCTGGTTTGCTTCACTCAGGATGATCTTTTCTAGTTCCACCAATTTGCCTGCAAATTTCATGATGTCTCTGTTTTTAATCACTAAGGAATATTTCATTGCGTAGATGTACATTGTTGTCTTTTTCCATCTTTGGTTGAAGGACATCTATATTGTTTCCAGATTCTGGCTATAACAAATAAACCTGCGATGAATATAGTTGAGTTAGTGTCCTCATTGTAGGACTGAGCATCCTTAGAGAGGTATAGCTGAGTCTTGAGGTAGATTGATTCCAATTTTTCTAAGAGACGACCATATTTATTTCCAAAGTAGCTGTACAAGTTTGCGCTGCCACCAGCAACAGAGGAGTGTTCCCCATGCTCCACTTGCTCAACAGCATGAAATGTCACTTGTGATTTTGATCTTAGTTATTAAGATGAGAGTGAGATAGAATCTCAAAATCATTTTGATTTGCATTTCCCTGATGACTAAGGATGTTGAGCATTTCTGTAAGTATTTATTTCTCAGTCATTCTGCAATTTTGATTTATTGATGGTGTCCTTTACTTTACAGAAGCTTTTCAGTTTCATGAGATCATATTTATTAATTGTCCAACTTAGTGCCTTTGTGATTCATGTTCTGTTCAGTAAGTTGTCTCCTGTGTCAATGCATGGCCTGGGAGTGGCTTGGGATGGTTAAAAGAGGGATCAGGTTACAAAGGGGTGAAGAGAGAGAATACTGTGAGAGAGAACTGGAATTGCGGGACTTTTCAGGGGTGAGATAGAAACAATGCACTTGAAACTCTCTGGAATCTATGATGGTAACCCTAGTGAAGACCTCTGGTAATGGAGAATAGAGAGCATGAACTAGCCATCTTATGTAACCAGGAAAGGCTTCCACTAGTAGGACTAGGACATCAGCCCAGCCACAAAACCTTCAACCTATAGTTGGTCCTGTTTGCAAGATGTGCTGGGGTAACGGTGGTACAGAAGTGGTGGGAGTAGCCAACCAATGACTGTTAAAACTTGAGGCCATTGCTATGAGAGAGAACCCATGCCTGACACTGCCTGGATGATGAGGAAACAGAAGCTCAGTAGACAAAGGACCTAGGATAGAACCAAACCTGACTGCCAAGAAAAAAAAAAAAGTTAATTTAATGATTTCTAATGATACTCTGCTGACTGGAGCCTACATAATAGGCCTCAGAGAGATTAATCCAGCAACTGATAGGAATAGATGCAGAAACCCTCAGCTAAACATAATAGCCCTGGGAATCCCTTAGACAAGGGAGAAGAAGAAGTAGGAGCTGGAGGGATCAAAGAGACCACAAGAGCACATTACCCCATAGAAGCAACTAACCAAGGGTCATATGAGCTCACAGAGACTAAACTGGCAGTCAGGGGGACTGTATGGGACTGACCTAAGCCCTCCACATATATGTTGCTTGTATATAGCTTGGTGTTCTTGTGGGACTCCTAACAGTGGGAGCAGGACTGTCTCTAACTTTTTTGCCTTCTTTAGATCCTTTTTCTCCTACAGGTTTGCCTTGTCTAGCCTTAATACAATGTATTGCCTAGTCTTATTGTAGCTTGTTATGTGACGCTAAGTCGATATTTCTGGGAGATCTGCTCTTTTCTGAAGGGAAACAGGAAGGTTGGATCTAGGAGAAAGAGAAGGTGGAGGAGCATACTGAGAATAGAAGAGGGAGAAAAAACTGTGGCTGAGATGTAATATATGAGAGAATATAAAAAGCAAACCAAAACAAATAACCTAATAAAACAAAAAAATAATAAAGCATACAAAAATATGGATTCTGTTTTGGCCAAATATACAATCCTGTTTATTTGGGACCTGCCCTAGAATGTGGTAACATACCCAGTGAGACTCCAATGGAGAAAAGCAGGGTTTTTTTTCCCATTCATAGCAAGTATCAGCAAATAGCTTCTTGGTTAGAGGTGGAACTCTGCAACTACTTCCTCTTTCCTATGTGGGGATTTTGCCAGGTTTAAAACTGTGCAGGTCTTATGCATATAATCATAGCTTCTATGTGTTCTTTAGCGTCCCTCATCACCTCTGGCTCTTACACACTCTCTGCAATCTTATGCATAGGTCCCTGAGCCCTGATGGGAGGTTTTAATAAAAGCATCTCCTTTAGAATGAGTACCCCAAAGTGTCTCACTCCCTGAGTATTGTCCAGCTGTGGCTCTCTGCGTTTGTTCTCATCTGCTGCGAGAAGAAGCTTCTGTGACAATGGCTGAGCGAGGCACTGATCTGTGAGTACAGCAAGACATCATTAGGAGGGTAACCATTTTATGGGATGATTACTTTATGTTGAGCCATTGGTCAAAGATGTCACATGGATACCTCCCTAAACATCACAGGCTATAGGAGGATACAGTCCTATTGCGGAAGACAACACTTACTTATGTCATCAGACACAGAAATGTCAAGCTGGGAATCCAACTGTAGGGAACAGAACCTGAGACAGTCCTTGCTAGATGTCCCAGTGTGAGCTTGTACCCAAATAGGGAGGGCTTACCCTTTTCTGGGGGATGGGGAATAGGGAGAGGGATTTATAAGGGTGTGATTGGGGGGATAGGACAGAAAGGAGCTGTGAAGTAAAATGAATAAAACCATAAATTATATAAAAAGAAGAAGTAATAAAAGTGATAAATCAATCTGGTACCCAGCTAGAAGCTTCACTTAGCATTCATGGTTCTGAAGATACTCTGTATGCTACCAGAACAGAAAAGTAATCACTAATACCACCCAGCTACAAACTGCCAGCGACAACAGTGACCTATCTGGAAGATGGACTGGTGCAATAATAGCACATGTTATTGGAGTAGCCAACCAATTTGTGACCACATTTATGACCCATTCCATGAGATGGAACTTATACCCAGCACTGGTAAAGTGATCAGGAACCTGTGATTAGGTGGGTCCTGGGCCTGGAGGAACCCTAATACCATTATTCTGCTAAAGGAACATAGCAACAAACATACACTTGGATTTGGGCCTCAAAACAGAAGAAGCAACCTTTATATGTGGCATGTTTTCTGGATGAAGGTCAGGAAGAATGACTAGATGATGGAACAAGGTAGCTGCCGCGCCTCTTCCTTAGGATCAGCTAATCCTAGTTGAATGAGTTACATCATCTGTTAGTCTTGCTGTGGTTTTGTCATCATCATTGTTGTTGGTTTTGTTTTGTTTTGTTTTGCCAGGTTTCTGATGCACCCATGTGCCCATGTGTTCTGATTTTATTAGTTATGTTCATTTGGTGGTAATATTTGCTTGTATAAGTAACTTATTTACCATTCTGTTTATCAGTTTATGCTGGTCAGGGAGTATTTGTTGTCCTGTGCAAAGAAGACGTAGACTTATTCTGTATCTTCATTGATGCTCAAAATAGAGCAAGCGGCTGTTCCATAAGATAAATTCACTCAGGAAAAGGTGTTTCCTGAAAGCTACTGTGCTATGTAATTTCTATGTAATATGAAGTCACTTAGTGCAGGGTATAATTTAATGGCACACACTTGATATACAATGGATTTCAACCAAACAGCACAGCACTTGATTCTGATCAGATCTCATTGTTCTAGAGTACTTCTTATCATCTAGTATACAAAGTGAAATTTACATTTGGAAGCTTGGCAGACTCCTCAAAAGTTCAGGCTCATTATCAGTACTGGCCACTGCAGTTGTAGATTCACCCCAAGGGTTCATCACATGATGGAAACATCTCCAAGTCGACCAGTTGGAGATACATAAGAGAATGGATTGTGAGTTGAATGCAATTGTGCTATTTACGGATCCTCCCCCCCCACACACACACACACAAGTCTGGTAGTGATACATAATTACATCCATTGGACAGGTGTCATGGGAGAGACCATGCCTTAACAGAACCATATCCATGTTTCAGTGGGACATGTCACAGATTTTGAATCTTAACTCATGAGGATTAATGCAGATCTTACATTGCAAATTACTACTTGGGATTGTGGGAGTTTGGGGTTGATGACTGAAGCCTAGGAAATAGACTATTGATAATTGAACTATTCTGTTATGGACAGATTATTGTTTCAGATAAATTTATCTCTAGATTTTTCATGGAGACACAAACAAAAATAATGAGGTTCTTGGTCATTTACATCTCAGTAAGCTATTGATAGTGTTCTGAGATCCATAGCTATTAGTCAAAAAACTTTCACCTGAGTGACACAGCACACAGCTGACCTGCCTGCTCTTCACTGAACACAAAGTACTCTCTAGGCACTGCTTTGTATGTTTTAGTGATATAGGGATCCAATCATTGCAGCAATTTTTTGAGGAAGATACCCTGGTTATCACATGAATAAATGAGGAAGCTGAGACAGGATGTGAGTAACCTTCCATAAACAAAGCAGGAAGGCTTCAAACATCATTCAATACCAAAGAAACTAGTGTCAGAGGCTGTACTATTGGATAGAGGGTCTTAGTGTTTGATTAGTTGTATCATTGCTGGGGGTGGGGGGCAGTTTACCACATCTCTGTGCTCCTGGGAATGTACAGGTGTCTTCAGAGGACTGAAGTTAACCCTAGGAATCTATCCTTTCTCTTCCTTTTTAAATTATATTATTTTTTAATTTTTATTAGATATTTTCTTTATTTACATTTCAAATGTTATCCCAAAAAGTCTCCTCTACCCTCCCCCTGCCTAGCTCCCCTACCCACTCACTCCTACTTCTTGGCCCTGGCGTTCCCCTGTACTGGGGCATATAAAGTTTGCAAGACCAAGGGGCCTCGCTTCCCAATAATGGCCAACTAGGTCATCTTCTGCTACATATGCAGCTAGAGAAACAAGCTCAGGGGTACTGGTTAGTTCATATTACTGTTCCTCATATAAGGTTACAGAGCCCTTCAGCTCCTTGGGTACTTTCTCTAGCTCCTCCATTGGGGGCCCTGTGTTCCATCCTATAATTCTTAGGCAAATGGATATATCTGGAGGGTATCATCCTGAGTGAGGTAACCCAATCACAAGAGAAGTCACTTGATATGCATTCATCAAGATACAATTTGCAAAACACAAGAAAATCATCAAGAACGAAGACCAACATGTGGATACTTCATTCCTCCCTAGAATAGGGAATGAAATACCCATGGAAGAAGTTATAGAGACAAAGTTTGGAGCTGAGATGAAAGGATGGACCATACAGAGACTGCCCCACCCAGGACTCCATCCCATAATCAGCCGCCAAACACAGACACTATTGCATATGCCAGCAAGATTTTGCTGAAAGGATCCTGATATAGCTGTCTTTTGTGAGGCTATACCAGTGCCTGGCAAATATTATTTTATTTTTGAGATGGGGTTTCTCACTGAATTGAGATTCACTAGTGGGGACTAGCTGAGTAGCAATCTCCAGGTATCTACCTGTCTTGCTCCCTTGATCCTTGTCTTGGATCAGAGATGTAATCTACCATGTTTTTCTTTTTCTTTCTTTTTTTTTTTTTCTTTATTGGATATTTTCTTTTTTAAAATTTCACATGTTATCCCCTTTTCTTGTTTCCCTCCTTCCTGCATCCTCCCTCTCCCTGCTTCTGTGAGGGTGTTCCTCTACCCATCCACCCTCTCCCACTTCCCTGCCCTGGACTCCCCCCACCCCACCCCCGCCTGCACTGGAGCATCTATCGAGCCTCCTTAGGACCAAGGACCTTTCCTTCCATTGATGCATGACAAGGCCATCCTCAGCTACATATGCAGTTGGAGCCATGTGTATTCCTTTGTTGATGGCTTAGTCCCTGTGAGTTCTGGAGGGTCTGGTTGGTTAATATTGTTTTTCTTCCTATGGGGTTGCAAACCCCTTCAATCCCTTCTCTAACTCCTCATGCTTGTCTTTTTACATGGGTTCTGGGGATGCAAACTCAGCATGATATGGTTACATGGAAAGTATTATTACCAACCAAGCCATCCTCACAGCCTAGGTGGAGTGTTCTTAATGGCTATGCTATGATGACATTGACACACTAAGAATGCCTTTAAAAGATGCAATAGAAAGCTGGTGTTAACTTTGAAGAGTTTCACATAGCTGGTTTACTTCTAAACTTTGTTGTCTGAAATCAGCAGAAAGGGATGGGGCAAGTCCCACAATCTTCAGAGGATTCTAAAAATCTACCTAATGGCTAAAATAAATCCATTGGGATCCTGTAGGTATTCATTTTGGTGATCACTATATTCCAATTACAAGAAGCTTGGTACTGTTTAAAGGAAGATATAATTAATAATTCCAAAACAGAGAATTTTGATGATGTTTTCAACAAATTTCAACTAAAATGGACATATATTCATATTTGTTTTTAACAGTGTGCTATACAAATGTAAGAAAGGGTTGAAGATATTGAAATGAATCAGATTTTAATTCCCATTTGTGAGCTGCATTTAGTTATGCTAAAATTCTTTTTTAAGACTAAAAACAGACTGACTATTGTCCTTCAAAAGCATACACTGAAAGCAACTATAGATGAGAAAATAAAGACTTCTAACAAGGTTAATAAAATTTAAAAATATTATTGAAGACAGTGGTGGAAATAATAGTCTAATAACTTTTAAAACTGCTTAGTTCAGGTATATTTGAGAGAGAGAAAGAGAGAGAGGGACAGAGGGGGGGAGAGAGAGAGAGAGAGATAGAGAGAGAGAGAGAAAGAGAAAGAAAGAAAGAAAGAAAGAAAGAAAGAAAGAAAGAAAGAAAGAAAGAAAGAGAAAGAAAGAAAGAAAGAAAGAAAGAAAGAAAGAAAGAAAGAAAGAAAGAAAGAAAGGTGTAATTTAGAAAGCTAGAGAAATATAAGATGCCAAAGTAAAAATTGAGTTTTGGTAACTATACTTTCTTATATGAAGATAATTATTTTACTATATTTGCCCCTAAATTATTCTTCAACTCATTTTCCAATTGAATTAGCTTATTTCATTTTAATGTGCTGCTTTCCTCTTCTGAGTCATAAATGTTCACTTATTTCTACAATGCCCAAAGCATCCATATATTAAAAGCAGCTGATATGACACATTTAGTTTCTAGGTTAAAAAATCATTTTTATTTAGTGATGAGATAGAATCTATGTTGTGATCCAAGTTGGGTGAAAATCTATTCCTGTTTCCTGCTCATGTACTGTGTGTCTCTTCTCTTTAGCATTCTGAGAAATTTGATATTTACTAATTTTGTCACATTAAAAAAAAAAACAATTTTACTTGATGATGTAGCTCAGTGATATAGAACCTCATGAAGGTCTAGATTTCATGCCCAAGATTACAAAACCAACTAAATAACAATGATTTTTGGGGGGCAGTAATATTGGTTTGTCTCCAAGCTAAACAGAAAACTCGAGAAGCATGGTAGAAACCTCTCTATAGAAATACCTTTTTGTCCTGGTTTTCAAAAATGTCACATCCTGAAATGTTGAAGGGAGCATGCTATATAGAGCATGCTTCTAACACTTATGAGGCTAAGGCAAGAGTATAAAGAGTTAAAGGCTAGCCTGGGCTAAAGAGTGAAATGCTATAAAACAAAAACAAAAATAAAAACAAAAACAAGAAAAACAACAAAAAATAAACAACCAGACAATGTGTGACTATAACATGCTAATAACAAGCAACATTCTTGTCAAAAGAAATAAAGGAAAATTTCGATAAATTCCATGGGCTATGAAAGGTTTTTCTTTCTTTTTTTTATTGGGTATTCTATGTATTATGTATTTACATTTTAAATGTTATCCCCTTTCCCGGTTTCTCACCCCATCCCATTCCCCACCCTGCTTCTATGAGGGTGCTCCCCCTCCCACCCATCCACTCCCACCTCACCACTCTGGCATTCCCCTACACTGGGGTATCAAGCCTTCATAGGACCAAGGGCCTCCCCTCCTATTGATGCCAGACAATGCCATCCTCGGCTACATATGCATCTGGAGCCATGGATCCCTCAATGTGTACTCTTTGGTTAGTGGTTTAGTCCCTGGGAGCTCTGGGAGGTCAGGTGGGTTGATATTGTTGTTCTTCCTATGGGGTTGCAAACCCCTTCACACACAACTGACAAGTGCCTAGTTGTCAGGATACATTCTCCAAAAGAGACCACTCAAAGTAAAATTGAACAAATGCTTCACAGAAAGTAATGTTCATTAAATACACAAAATTGCCAAGCAGTAAGAAAAATGTAAAATTAAAAGCATTAAATGGCATTTAGCCTTTTCAAATGACAAAAGAAGTCATTGGATATGCACTCACTGATAAATGAATATTAGCCCAGATACTTAGAACACCCAAGATACAATCTGCAAAACACATGAAAATCAAGAAGGAAGACCAACGTGTGGATACTTCATTTCTCCTTTGAATAGGAAACAAAATACCCATGAAAGGAGTTACAGAGACAAAGTTTAGAGCTAATATGAATGGATGGACCATACAGAGACTAACCCACCGGGGATCCATCCCATAATCAGTCACTAAACTCAGACACTATTGCATAGGACAGCAAGTGTTTACTGAAGGGACCCTGATATAGCCGACTCCCACAGAAGTGGATGCTCACAGTCATCCATAAGAGGGAACACAGGGCCCACAATGGAGAAGCTAGAGATAGAACCCCAGGAGCTGAAGGGGTCTGCAACCTTAGAAGAAGAACAACAACATGAACTAACCAGGACCCCCAGAACTCATGTCTCTAGCTCCATATATAGTGGAAGATGGCCTAGTCAGCCATCATTGGGAGGAGAGGCCCCTTGGTACTGCATTCTTTATATGCCCCGATACAGAGGAATGCCAGGGCCAAGAAGAAGTAGGAGTGGGTGGGTAAGGGAGCAGGAAGGGGGGAGGGGAGAGGGGACTTTCAGAATAGCATTTGAAATGTAAATTAAGAAAATCTCTAATAAAAAAAAAACAAAAACAAAAACAAAAAACAAAAACAAAAACAAAACAAAACAAAAAAAGATTACAGACTGGATGGGTGATACATATTTGCCCCTGATCTGAGCATCAACCCCATCTACAGCTGTCTTGGGATGATGTGACTGCCTTCATGATGCAAGGCTTGTGGTTTGCTTGCTCAAGGGAATAAGATTTGGTTGACTTCAATATTCTTTCTTCCCTGTTCTTGTCACTGCCATGTCTAGTTCAGAAATCTAGATTAGTGTGGGCCTAATTGTGTAACCATCAACTACCATCCTTCCTGAAGCAAGGTCAATGGTATGTTCTGGAGACCTTCAGTGGGAGATGGTTACAGGCCACCATCTCCATGGTTTAGCCACATGTAAATCTAACTGCGTTCCACTCTTACAGATTAGGTACTGTAGAATGCTTTATTATATACTGATTATAAGCTACTAATCTTTCTAGAATCTGATACTCACTTGATATATTTTTGTACTTAAAGGTTTTTCTTTCTCTCCCAAATGTTTGCTTCAATAGATGTAATATGTACATAATTTAGTCACTCTAAACATGAGTACATAACTAGGATTAATATCAGCAGGTGCTTTGTTTGATTGATCTGAGGACCAAACCTAGGACCTTATGCTTCCTGTGGAAGTGCTCTACCACTCACCTGTAATTGTCAAAGACTTTAATATTGGAAATTTTTATGCATAACAGGATCAGAATTTATATAATGCTTCTGAAATGTTTTTATTCACTACTATAAATAATCATACCAATTTTTAAGATTTATCAAAAATATATTATGTTCATGTATGTGCTCTTCATGAACTTTATGTGTGCCACAGGTGTGCAGGTTCCCAAAGAGGCCAAAGGTCGTGAAATCGTTTGGAACTAGAGTTACAGACTGTTGCAAGACACTGGTGTAGGTGCTGGAAACTGAACCCTGGTAATCAGCAAGGGCAGGAAGCCTTTGTCCAACCATTCTCCAACATCTTTAAACAACACAAACATACATTTATAATGACGGGCTCATTAGTTAAATTCTGTGTCATATTACACATGATATGTAACACATTACATGTGACAGTAATACTGAAGATTCTTGAACTAAGCATAGATATTACAGAGGAAAAATTAAAAGAGACAGAATAATACCCGATCACAATTCTAAAGTTTCTTCTGGAAGCCCCAGTGCTTTAAGAGCCAGTAGGATATCTTGTATACAGGTACCCAGACACTAATTGTCTACTGTAGCTGATCCCAAAGAACTACACATTTACTACATCCCCTGTTCAACCTCACTTTGGATCACTTAATACCTTTCTTCTTGAGAGACCACAGCGTCAGCCCTTATGGCAAATGACTGTGTGGGATCAGCAGTTTTAAGCTCCCAGGTCTTAACAATGTGAGAAGAAAGCCAACAATAAGAACAAATGTAGAAGGAAAGTAACACAGAAATAGGAAAGTCTGGTCAATCATTCTACCTCTCATATATGCAGACTACTTTTCAAATATTGATAATCCAATAAAGTCTTACAAATATTTAATTTTTTACTAGTATAATCTAATAATAACATATACTTGTTTGATTGTTGCTGTACTAATATCTCTGAAGTAGAAAGTTTTAGAACAAAGGGCCCTGTCTTAAAATATTTGCTGTATAGATTTACACCTTTCTTTCCTCCTTTATTTTGATTTTCTTCTTTCTTCTTAAAGATATTACATCTCTAACAAAAATCATCCAGTACTTTCTGTGCTGAACTCCTTGACAAGTTGAAAGTATAGAAATGCAATTTTATAGCTTTTGTTTTTATTATAAGTGGTGTAGATTTAATTATATCTAAAATAACTCATACTTTTAAAATTTAAACAGTGGACATAAATTAAATTATATATGATAAGCTAACATCAGTGCTATGCCCATTAATTGGTGTAACTTGTCATAAGGCAACCAAGCTGTTCTAGAAGACAGAGACATTCTTCCATGCAAATATGCTTTTGAGTTTTCTGTGCCTTGATATTTCTTACTATCCATCCAAGAACTCAGATCAGAAACACGCTTTCTTACACTTCCCCTTCAAAACGAT
Organism: Mus minutoides; assembly: GCA_902729485.2. Lineage (NCBI taxonomy): Eukaryota > Metazoa > Chordata > Mammalia > Rodentia > Muridae > Mus > Mus minutoides. The sequence goes on along the minus strand of LR752675.1, from coordinate 42,779 downwards.
CCTTGAGTGGATGGGCATGTTGTAGAACACTTGAAAATATCATGGTTTTGTGCTACGGTCATTACAGTTTTTGTTATACCTGTGCATGTTTCGATCCAAGGTTGGAACGGAATAGATTATACCAGACCACTGATTGGAACTGATTTCCATTTTGCACTCTGAGATGGTGATGCAGGGAGAAACTGTTCATTGAATGGCATAATGTCAGGCTTAAGCTGGTCACATACAAATATATTACTAGCACTTTGCCTCTCTTGTGTCATATGGAGATATGATAGATTTATTTGAGGATGGAAATCCCATGCTCAGACTTGTCAGCAATGACTTTCTGGCCTTCTGACCCTGAACAGGTTGTTACAAGCTACCATAGCCAGGGAAGCCCTGAGAAGATACGTTGAAATGAGTAAGGAAACACTGAACAGTCTGTGTTCATTGATATTTTACCACTTTCCTGGTTATTCTATCTCCATAACCTGATCCAGTCCCTGTCTGATCCTGGCTCAGTGTTCACCTTCTGATACTAGAACCTCAAATTACCTATAGCATAAAGAATGAAGAGGCTCATGGATGATCCAGATGCATTCAATGAGATATAATCATTGGCCCAAACAAAGCATTATATCACCCCCTCTAAGACTCAGGGAATATTATAGAAGAGGGGAGAGATGTGTATATATAAGCTGGAAGATTTGAGTGAAAGATTACAAAATTCCAGAGTCCAGAAACATTGCAATAGTTAATTACATTTCTATCGGCACCGAATCTTCACAAGACCAGCACTACCGTTATTGTTAAGGAAGTGGGAGGGGCTCATTGGGTCTTATTCTTTACCACTGACTTTTGACAGATTCCCTGAAACAAGAAACAAGTGTTTTTCATTTTTATACAAGTTGCTGAGCCAACTGACTCTAAAACCATTACTATACAGCTAGTTGTATTGGATAGTTTCATATTAACTTGACATAAAATTAAAGTCATGTGAGGGGAAGGAACTTCATTTTTAAAAGGCCTCCATTAGATCACACTGTGTACAATCCTGTATGGCAATTTATTTATTGGTGATTGATGTGGTAGATCCCAGCCCATTGTGGGTGGTGCCATCCCTGGGCTGGAAGTCCTGGGTTCTATAGGAAGGCAGACTGAGCAAGCCATGTGAAGTGAGCGAGTAAGCAGCACCCCTCCATGGTCTCTGCATCTGCTTCTGCCTCCAGGTTCCTGCCCTGCTTGATTTCCTGTCCTGACTTCTTTTGATGATGAAAGTTTAAGCCATATAAGCCCTTTCTGACCCAAGTTGTTTCTTAGTCATCATGTTTATCACAGTCATAGAAACCCTTAGACAGTTCACTGATAAATTCAGTCACAAAAACAAAATGAGTAATTATAAACGTGAGAAAGATTTTTAGGGAGTTGGTGTAGACAGGAGTAATATGAGGTGGGAGCCATGAATGGTAAATATGAAGCATATGCATGTAAAACAACTTTTAATTAATAAAAATGAACTATTAAACAACTCTTTGGAAAAACATTGCTTAACTTCAGCTTACCTGTGTATAGTCAAGCTTCAAATGCTAGTCACTTGAAATACTTTTCTTCTTCTCCCTTCAACAGTCTCCCTGCTTATGTATGAATTAAAAAAAATAGTAAGCACAGTGTTAAACATCAACACATTCTTCCAAGGCCCCACAGAAATAAAAACAAATGCACCCTTTTCCATTTAAATAAAGGAAGATAATATGCCAACACGCTAACGGGTAAATCTGGCAGATTACCTGCTGGAAATATTTCACACCTGTAAAACAGTGTTATCAGTAATTAAAGGATTATCTTTTTTTTCTTTTAGTCAACAGCTTTCTTTTTTTTTTAATAAAAGCTTAGGTATGTACATAATGTGTTAGTGGTAAATAGTTCTATTTAAACAAGCAAAGTAGATCTAAACAAAGGCTGAGGACCTCCCTGCTCAGAGAATGTGAACTTAAATACCAGAGTCAGGAGCTTCAAGTCAATTTGTAGAACCATGGCTGAGCATTTTCTACAAAACCTCATTAAGAATAATGAGAAAAGAAAATAACAAATTAGTTTTAGGAGCATCATGGATCCAAACTGTCTGTGTAACTGCTTTTCATAATGTGCCTCCAAAACCATACTGCTCTTAGACACTTAAACATATTTCTTTTCTTTTCTTTTCTTTTCTTTTCTTTTCTTTTTCTTTTATCTAAGAGGACTCAGTGGATTTTTTGAAATAATTTTTAGGAAATATTAAGTAGAGAAGAAATAATGTTAAGGGGATAGTGGAGAACTTGGAGGGGAATGTTACAAATAAATCTCACCAAAGTACATGCACACATATGCACACAGGCACATGCATGCACACATATGCACACAAGCACATACATGCACACACACTTATAT
>LR752675.1:0-40270 GCA_902729485.2 Mus minutoides | reverse complement strand
TGTGTAGGATTGAGGCAGCAATGTCCCTTGTCTTCTGGCTCTTTACATTTTTCTACCACCTCTTTCCCAATATTCCCCAAGCACTGAGTGTGGGAATTGTTTGGTAGATATAGCTACCCATTTGGACTGTTTTTCCACAACTATGAATTCTGATTGTCTGTGCTTTTCTGTAGTGGTCTCTTTAAAAATTCAAAATAAAATGAAAGAATGAAGAAAATGTAGTTAATGTGACTGAATAAACTTAATAATATAATTCTTTTTTAGGGGACACCTTAGGTTAAAGGTAAGATCTGAAAAGTTTAGTAGGGATACCCCATCTACTTGATATTAGATTATTAAACAATAGATTTCAGATGTCAAAGCAAAATATACTTTACTAGGGGTCAATTTTGATTTGAAATAACTGAACTAGAGATTGGATGGTTAAGTTTTATATTTATTTGCCTCTGAGATAAAAATTGACTAATCCAACAACTGTTTTAAATAATGATAGTAAGTTAAAAAACTTTTGTGGATCTTAAATGATTCAGATAATTATATGATGCTGATAAGGACCTGACTTGTATATACATTATAAAGTGGCAGGAGCTGTGATCAAGACTGGACTTCTTGGCCTGTCTTGAGTTAGAAGTGTATGACATCATCCAGATTTCCCAGAGTCTTAGCATCTGCATAATTTCTTTAAAGTACACTTTACCAAAATTGTTATATATGTTTAAACACATCCTTATTGCACCTGGAAACCTTACTCTGTAACATTGCTTAAATCTAGACAACTAGATAATTGTGGTATTTGTATTTGGGTCCAGCTGTTGTTCCAAATCCAACACTTCTTCCCACTCAGAGTGTCCAGCAGTCTGGAACATGTTAGATATTCAGGATCCCAGTCTGGCTGCAAAGATTGTTGGGGAAAAGAAATATAGAAGTCCTTCTCTGAGGATCTTAGCATTACACCTCTTTTAGACAAAGATGGTCTCCAATGAAATGGCTCACTTAGACAATCTTGGCTTGTACACCTATCTTTATTGGAGTGGGCTTGTACACATACACTTTATTCAAAATGAACCATGAGTGTATATGAACATTCGAGAGTGGAAAGAAGTTCTTCTTAGGGTAAAGTTTCATTGGCTAGAGGTTCTAACATTTGGAATGCCTTGTTTGATTGGAGAGACATTCCGGGAATCCCAGATACTTGTTGGGCATGTTCTTATGGGAGCAGAGAAAGAGGAAGTTGAACTTGTGGGTTTGCCAAGTACTACTAAACCTTTCCCATGTATTGGGTATGGGAGGTCAGGCACTCCAGACAAGATCAGAGAAGGGGAAGCCCAGCTGGTAAAGGGAGTCCACCATTTTCAGAGCTCAGAGGAGCTATCCAATCATGGTTGACTACAACCGTAATTAACAGGATTTCCCCACAGATAGTCAGTATATGAAGCTCCTGTGGAAATTATGAATAATTGGTAGCAAGTAAGCATTTTCTCACCTTTTTACTTAAAGAGAAACATGCCCTCTGGTTATGAAGATAGCAACTATCCTGTCTTTATACAACAATGAGTCGCCCATCCTTTCTCAGTATCTTGTACTTAAGGATGTTTTAAAGAATAAAAAGGAAAAGGGAAAAGTTAATATATAATATACTCTCATCCATAAGGTACATGATAAGGAGTATATAAAAAGTTTAGGATTTTACTAGGATTTCTGTCACTGGGATTCTGATCATCTCAAGTGATCTGTATTGTTGCAAGATGCAGTCAGGGAATGTACAAGAGAAATTGGGGAATCTGACCTTGTTAGGGGCCAGAGAAGGTTTTCCTGGCAAAGTTAGGCACGTGCTGACATCTGTAAAAGTTGTAAATGAAGGACAGATTGGTCCAAAGAGTAAAAATGGGAAATTGTGAAACATCAACTTGTGGGCACCTCTGGATGAAAGGAAAATTACTAAGAGGGTAAAAAAAGGCTGGAGAAAGACTGGAATCTACTTTCTGGTAGAACATCCATAAAATAAGTTTGAGAGGTCAGAGAAGGTTGTATGTTACAGCCTCTGGTAGGCCATTCAACATTTTCTGTATTTTTCCCCCCTCTAAAATAGCATTTTATATTAAGTTCTAGGCCATAAAAATGTTTAATTTTAACTCATATAAATATAATGACTCATATAATGACTGATTATTTCTACAATATTTTACCAATTTTTGAGTATTTTTATATAATGTATTTTGAACATATTCATCCCACCTCACATAGGCATAGGCAAATTCACTTGTAGGGGAGGTGTTGGCATGCAAATATGGCTGCTTAACTTCCCTATGTGATTGAGAGAGGCCAGGCTTGAACTGGGACTAAGTGACAATTGCTTTTTGATTTTGGAGTTCTGCTTTGAAATGACAAGTGCAGACATTGTCTGGTCAGTGGAACTCCCAGGCAACTGGTGGGGATAACAGTGTGCCAGTCATTGATACTCGGGTGACAGGTGTCATGTCCATACAGGACCAAAGTGAATAGCTCTGAATCTTATTGAGACTACATTGCTTGAGATGAAAGGAAAATTTTAGAATTAGGTGGTATTCCCTGGATACCTACTCTTCTGGGTGGCTATTTCAGTTAGCAGTTGAGTCTGAGTGGTCCTTGGGCAGCAGTCCAACTAGAATGCCCTGGTGTTCAATTCCCAGTCATGACATTGCATGTCACTCTAGGACTTCCTTCTAATCCTCAGTCCAACCAGTAACCTAAGATCATTGAGAGACACATGGTGTACAGGTAGCATGATGGTACATCTGTAGAATACACTACCTTCATATTCAGATATTGGTATTCATATCTCACACTTAATTATAATACATAAGTTGTTGGAAATATGTAAGCCTCTAAGAGGTTGACATTTTTCAGCATGAAAGGCCAATATGTGGTTTAACTAGGACAGTGAATACTACATTAAACAGAGAGAGCCCATTTCCCAGGCCTACACACCAGCAGCAAACTCACCCTTCTTACAGCAGATGGCTTCTTTTTTTTTTTTTTTTTTTTTTTGGTTTTTTGAGACAGGGTTTTTCTGTATAGCCCTGGCTATCCTGGAACTCACTCTGTAGAGCAGGCCGGCCTCAAACTCAGAAATCCGCCTGCCTCTGCCTCCGAAGTGCTGGGATTAAAGGCGTGCGCCACAACGCCCGGCTCAGCAGATGGCTTCTTAACAGGCCATAGAGAAAGGACAGGGAAATTCCAAATTACTTCTTAATGTTCCCTCTGACTTCAGTGATGATATCTTGTACTCAATAAATCCTGGCCTGGTCCATCCAAAATTATTTTCTCCTCAAGACAATTCTAAATAAACATATTAAAATGTTTTCCTGCATTTCAGAGCTAATTATACTTTCATGAATGCACCATTTCAAAACAAACACTTGAGCTGCTTTGAATAATGTTATTAATAGATTATTTGTCTGACAAGCTTCCCTTTATCAGTGTTCTGTATTTAAAAAATAATAAAATGAAAATAGGTTTAGGCCAATCCTGAAGTATTGGTTGGATGTGGTAGTTCATTTGTGGAAAATGGGAACCCCTTAGGGAATCTAACTGAAAGGAAATTAAGTTAAACATTTACTTTGTGACTTTTTCTACTACTGAAGGAACAGTAATTCTGGATAGCTCTGTTGGAAGCATAGTCCACAAGATACTGCAGATAGGTAGACCACTGTTTACAGAAAACCAACAGTATTTTCTCAGAAGCAGTTCTTGTTGAGTACAGACTTAGTCTGAAGGCAGCTCTGGGAAATGTGGGTTAATTGATACTTTCCCAAATAGGGAATGAATTCAATGGAGTTCATGTAGGAAGATTCCTAAAAGAGGTTATGCTCCTTCAAATTCCTAAAAAAAGAAAGAAAGAAAGAAAGAAAGAAAGAAAGAAAGAAAGAAAGAAAGAAAGAAAACTAAAGTTGGCCATAAAGAATGGGGGAAAGCAAACTCCCAGAAGATTAAAGCATTAAACAGATATGTTCCATTATGTATAGGAAATAATCAATGAACCAGGGACTATGTGCCAACCAGGACTGGATATGAGAATCAATCTCTCTCTCTCTCTCTCTCTCTCTCTCTCTCTCTCTCTCTCTCACTCTCTTACTCTGTCTCCCTCTCTACTTTTTTGTTTTTCTTTTGCTTTAGCTGTGTAAGATCTCTCCTTTCTTTAAAAATTGTTATCACTTGTTTGTGTTTATGTGTGGCCATATCCCATGCACGTCATCACGTGTATGCAGATATCATGAGACAACTTGTGGGAGTCAGCGCTCCCTTCCTCCAAGTATTTCACGGGTATAGATCCCAGATTAGTCATCTTGCTGGTAGTTATGTCTACCCTCTGTAATAACCCACTGGTGAGAGAATAGGATTTACATGTTAACCTCTTCCTCTGTCTTCCTCCTTTCCACCTACTCATAAACCTACTAGTTTAATATCTTTTCATCTGCCAGTATTCATCCTGGAATGGGACAGTTTTATCTAATACCTGTACCTGTGATGGTTTTTGATCTTTTCTATACATAGATGGTGGGAGCAGTACTAAAAAATACATACTATATCCCACACAGATGAAGAGACAAGTACAGTGTCGACTCCTCTTCTTCATGGACCAACCGGGATTCTTATTCCTCTGCTTCTCAGGCATCCCCACCTTCTCATTGTCCCTTCATCCCTTCCTGAAAATTAATTGTCACTGTGTTGGCTCGGTTATTTCTGTCATTATTAATTTTGTTTTAAATAATTGACTCCAAAAACACAACATTGAGCTCTTCCTGTCTACACATACGTCATTGTTCCTCTGGTCTCAACCGTTTCTACCTCTAATACCTTTGTTCCCATGAAATGCATAAAAAGCAAATAAAAACTCAGTATGAGGAAACTCTAAATATTTTTTTCTTTTAAATACAATTTATGATTCACATATGAAATTGTCCAGCCCATCGGCTTGGCTTTTCATTCCTTCTTCACTAAAGACAACAGCAATGGCAACAGCATGAAGCAAGGAAAGGACCACATGGCCACATAGAAAGATGAGGGATGGGGTCAAAGCCAGGTTCATCATTTCAGACCACATCTGTCTTGTGGGGACCAGTCAGTATTCTAGGAGAACTACATTAATTCTTTCCGAGGTTTTGCTCCCAATATCACTGTACTATAATTCCAAAGTATACCACTCCCTGTCATTGCTATACAAAGACTAACATGGGACTGGAGAGATGGCTCCACCATTAAAGGCCAGGATCACAACGAGAAATACAATCGATCAAACTACTAGCCTGGAAACACTTAGGGACCCGCTTAAGTCGGAACAAGAGTAGCTGGGTCAGAGGAGGGGAAAATTTAGATGGTTATTCAGGATTTGTCTTTACTTCAAAGGAAAGGCATAACATGTTTTAGCAAAAGAAATGTTCATATTTTATCCATGTTCCTAGACCCAGGAACGGGGCCTCTGAGAGGCTGGTGATAAACTGTAAGAGCAGAGGGGGTAGACAGAGAGTCAAGCTGTTGGGAGATGCAGGAAAGAAAGAATGGAATATAGCGTTACCACAGATATGAGCTGTGAGGAGGGACTCTTTTTTTTATTAGATATTTTCTTTATTTACATTTCAAATGCTGTCCTGAAAGTTCCCTATACCCTCCTCCCGCCCTGCTCCCCTACCCACCAACTCTCACTTCTTGGCCCTGGCATTCCCCTGGACTGGGGCATATAAAGTTTGTAAGACCAAGGGGCTTCTCATCCCAGTGATGGCCAACTAGGCCATCTTGTGTTACGTATGCATCTAGAGACACGAGCTTTGGGGGTACTGGTTAGTTTATATTGTTGTTCCACCAACAAAGATGAAGAGATTAAACCTGCAGACCTGCCAGCATTTTCCCTTCAAAAGAGAGTGCACCTCTCAGAGCTATGCTTCCAAAGATTGTGTAGCCTATGCTGACATACATGAAAGGCATTTTTATCAGAAAATCTTAAAATCACCTTTTAGATACCAAACATGTTAGCTATACATACATACATACATACATACATACATACACTCATTCACACACACACACACACATACAATATGTATGTGTGTGTGTATATATATATATGTGTGTATATATATATATATATATATATATATATATATATATATATATATACACACATATATATATATATATATATAATTTCCAGCATGCATATGTGTCATAAACATACATAGAGGCACGTAAGAGTCTCTGTGTAACTCAGAAGAACACCCCGACTCTGAAATGGATGTAAGCTTAGCCTTCACTGTAAGCTTAGCCTTCACTTTTAATTTGTGGAAGTTATAATGCTATTTTTAATGCCATAATTGAGTAATCCTCAATGAGGTGAGATGAGTGTTTAAAATATGAATTCATTATCACTTCTAATTAAAAGATATTATCCTGAAGATTTCAATGTAGGATAGATACTTGTTCTAAGCAATATATATTTTTAAAATGCTGTATAAAAGTACTTTATGTTATTGTCACATTAATCTAAAATTCTACTAAATAGTTCTATGCTAATGGTATATGTATATGTTATCTATTTTTTGGTGTTAATATTATATTCAATTATAAAATCTGATGTATCTCTTTTTCACAGATCATTAGGTAATTCATGTATTACTGTATAATGACTTTTATGTATATGTGAAACTTGCTAAATATATACATGTATCCTTTCTTCCTTCCTTTCTTCTGTTTTCTGATCTGCTCCCATTGGTGACTCTGTACTTTGACTACAGACTGGCAATATGAGGGTAAGGTGACTGACATAATCCACAGCACCTCATGGGCATCTCTTCTTCGTCCATTTTTGCTCTATTGTTTTTATAGCATGATTAAAATTCTATTCACTCACTTTAATCATGCCCTTTATCACAATTAATTCCCAATTATGTTTGTTTCTGTTGTGGAGCTTTCTCATCATTTATCCTGTTAATCATCTCCCTATGTTATTTCTCTGCCTTAAATTACCATTCCATTATTTTTGTCCAGAAGTACTGCTGTCCAACCATCTTTGCTGGTTTCACAGTAAGGTTTGAACAGTGTTTAGCTGTAGTATCATGGAATCTGTGTGGGCTTTAGAAAATGTTTTCTTTTCATAATAAAACACTTAAAATGTTGTATGTTAATTTGATTGTAAGTTTTTAATATCAATGTGTATATATACATATATATTAGTGAATTTAATTTTGTGTAATCTCTCTTGCACATGTTAATTTTAACCTTTGGTTATCTTTTCTCTAGATTGCAAACTAGCTAGGGGAGGACCACCAGCTACTATTGTGGCCATTGATGAAGAGAGTCGAAACGGTGAGTGTTTGTATTTCCCAGTATTTTCTATAATAAGAATTTGTTTTTATTTTAGCATTTGCTTTGGTATGATCAGAGGCTCTACATAAAAGCTTTTTCAAAATATATTAATGATTTATCTTTAATTTTCTGCCCAAGGCTTTATAATATATCACACCTAGAAATGCTTCATTTTGGATTATATCACAAAAGACTCTTTCAGTAAATAGAAGTCTTTAGTTCTGTATGAGTAGTGAATAAGTTACTCCAAATATGAATCATGTATGTATTGGGATGTTTCTGTAAATAGGTAGAGTTTACAGTCACACATGAAATCATCTAAGTGAAATGTAAAGTGTTCCTCCAAGGAAGGGATTATACTGTGAGGTCTGTCTGGAATCTGGTAAAGATTAAGGCTTAAAGCTGGTTATACATGATGGTTGAGCATGGCTATCTGAAAGTCTGTGTGGAACTGAAAGAGGGCACACAGCAAAAGCTGACAGCAAGAAAGAAGTCTGAGCTTTCAAGCTATTCCCCCTGTCTGTGGTAATTAGAAGTATTCTCTCACCATACTTAATTGTGTATGTGATATATATATATATAATTTTGTTCTGAAATTTTTCTCTTCATGTGCTTGAACTTTAAAATAGTCATAAAATCCCCACCTCTACTGGGACATTTGAAGATGGTGACGTTTGGGGCCATCCTGTGCAAGAGTGTTCTGGGCATTTTTACCACTGTATGTCTACACAACTTTCTTGGGTTGTTGCTAGTGTGTTTCCAGTAATAAAGGGTTTTTTCTTTTGGAATTATACATTTAAGGAAAGGGATTGTGTCAAGTTGCTCATTGAAGAATTATTATTTTTTTTTTTACTATACTTCTACTTAGAGTTTCTTTCAGAATGATAACAAGCATTGTAATGATAAAACATTGTAATGCTAACCTGCAATTAATCATGGGATTATTTTGACAGTAACTCCTTTTACTCAACTGAGAAATGACTGTCAAGTTCCATTTTCATCTATGGTCTTTGTATGTAGCCAAAGTGTCTGCACTGTTGCTAGCCTCCATTATGAAGTGTTCAGAACAAACACTATTACTATTTTTTTTATTACTATTTTTCAAAATTAGGTAATTTTGAAAATGTATTTTGGTTATTTAGAAATTAATTTCATCTATAATGAAAACATATGGAGTGAGTAATTATGACCAGATTAAACAAATTGGAACTAAATTATAATTATAGACAAAGGAGAAAAATACATTAAAGTACTATAATAGAAAAAGACTCATTTTCACAGGTAGATTTATGCTTTACTTATGATTAACTATTTCTATTCTGAACAGACCTGCATTTCTTTAAGATACAGTTTGACATTTTAAAGCAATAGTGTAAAGCCCATGAGTATTCCAGAATGTCTGTGTGCCCTTCCTTACTTTTAGCCAATTGCTTTGTACTTAAAACTGAGCTGAAAGAAAATAGTTGTTTTTACTAAAGGAAGTTGTGTTAGCATGTGACTCTGCAGGGCTTGGAGATCAGACCACAGTACTGCTGCCCATCTCCTTTAGAGACAGCCTAGCCCTGCCTTTCTAAAGAGTGCAGGAAGAGACTGCCAAGGCTGCTCTGGCAGTGAAGGGAGTGGAACTCTGCTGTGTGATGCAGCTCGAGGATGTTGTGCTTCTATTTTGACATATTTTACAAAAACTGCCAACTCCTCAGAAGGCTGCCGAAGCTGTCAACACAGAGGATAAATATAAACTTATGGTAAATGTTTTGCCTCCTTTTCCTTTTACGTAAAATTTCTAAAACTATGGCGATCTAGCGAATCTTTCTCACAATCTATAATGAGCATAATTGTCCTCGCTGTGAGAATCTCAGGAAACGGCTCAGGACAATGGCATTTATAATCTAGGAACCATAAAAATGTTCACACTAAGCCCGGTATTTTCAGTCCTGATATTAAACAATGTGTTAATTTTCACTTTTCTGCCTATTTTCAGTGGTGAGAATAAAGCAATAAAATCCTGCTTTTCAAGATCCAGTAGGTGGAAAAAATGTTTGCAAATACTTGAGAGAGACCTTAATAAATAATGAGATTCTCACTTGAGCCAAGCCTATCATGGCCCTTTCAGTGAATTAAAGCTATAGACCAGCAGATTGAAATAGTGATAGATATAATTTGTTGTGTCTGTATTTCTCTTCCCAATTTCTTCTCTCCTTCCCTCCATCATCATTTTTCTATAATAATGCATTTATTATAAATAAAGTATCTGTGTTACTTATATGTTTTGTACATTTTAATAAGATAGACTACTTAGATAATAAGCTGTTGAAAAGTCTGTAATGCTCTGCTGGAAATAAAACAGAGTATGTGTTTACTACATGTGCCTTTGGAATGGTTGTTCTAGTCTGGTTAACCCTGTATTCTGCTAACTTGGCAGGTGCATTTGCCACATTGCTCTGCAAAATTACTGTCAGCCAGATAAAGCAGAGTATCTTTCTCTTTGATTATATTGACACAAGATTCCAGAATGATTCTTGGTCAAAGACTAGTTAGCACTAAAATTGGAGTAAGTAACAGGCAATTTCAAATACTTAAAAAAATAGAATTTTCTACAACAGATTATTCAATTAGAGGCAAAGCAATTGTAATGATAGAAGAAACCAAAATTTTATCCAGTAAGGGGAATGATGACACACCCTTCCAGTCCTACCACTACCGAGCCAGAATCAGGTGAGTCTTTGTAAGTTCAGGACTATCCTCAGCTACAAAGCAAGTTTCAGGCCAGCATGAATTTTGTTTGAAAAAGAAAACTGTATGTTGGTTAATTAACAATGATTTTACCATCGCACAGTGTATTGAAATTCATCCAATAGGGTAATGTTGTTAGGAGATAATGGACTTACTTTTGTTGCTGTCAAACAACTGCTCTTTGGTATAACACACTAATTCTAACATTTAGATAACTCAGAAAAGTATTTTATTTTGTTCCCTAATATTGTAGTGCCCTAACTTACTTCTAGCTGTAAAATGTTAATCTTTGTATTACGTTAGTTTTCTGGCTGTTGCTTGTAGATGCTACATAGCATTAAAATCAGGACTTTAGACTCATCCATTGCCATTGCTCTGTTTCTTATCCAACACATCATCAACTCCCAGAACTATGTTGTTTACTGTGAACATAGTTCACACTGATGAGGAACTCATTTTCCTGTGATTTGCAAAGGTATTACTGTGTCAGACTCCCCCATAGATTTTACTCCTCTCATGATTGTTACTGCAAGATAACCACTGTTATAGGGAACCATTTGGCTGTGTCTATCACCAGGAGACTGCATATAGGGCAATTCATTCTGCTTGTTTCATTTGTACCAGAGGATAGTTTTTCCAAAAGGTCAACAGTGACATCTGTCTGAATGTGTAACTGTACCGAGAAGAGAAGAGGAGAGCTTCTGAGTCTTGAAAAAATAAATTCTTACTTATTTCCTCAAATGGTCTCTAAGTTAAGTTGAATTTGGTGAAGCCCTATATTTTCTCACTTTAATCGTATTATTGGTTTGGGCTATATGTTTAAATAAACAAGAGCTTAGGAACTACTAGGATTACCTCAGAGCTAGGAAGAGAAGACGTATACAAGGCAGCCAAAATGTAAAAAATGAACACTGAGCTGAAACATTTTTTTATAGAGAGCAATGACTGTAACAGTTGGTGACTGCTCAATTACATTTAAATTCCGTGATTCTAGAATTATCATGATTATCTAAGATGATAAGAGATTAATTGTACAAAGCTATTTGTCGTATCTAAGTAAAGAAGCACCAGGTTCTGTTATGTGCATGCCTCTTTATTCTAACATTTGTGTTAACTCTGTGAAGTATAGAAATAAGCCTGAATTATATCAAATTGAATCGTGTAGCACATATACACCATTATTCCTAAGTGAAACTATTACAGTGAGTGACTTTCTATAAATGCAGCACTTAAGTCTTGGCCATCAAGGCAATGGCTAGAGACTGCAATACTTGCATTTGCATAAACTCCAGGAACATAAAACCAGTAGGAGCAAGAATGGCCCAGGTAGTACCCTACAAAATAAGAGAGAGGGTGCTGTTCACTTATAAACTGGAGGGAAGTGCATTCCAGCAGCCTCTTTGACTAAATTAGAAAATTCTCGTATGAATAGGTCAGCCTAATTTAATGATTCTTTGTAGAACAAAATGCACATGCGCTGTCAATGTCCCCATCACCAGTCTTGACACGCTGTGGGGAATCTGAGGTGGAAGAAGTCAATTAAAATAAGAGAAAATACAAAGAACCTTAGTGGAAATAAGAGTGTATTCAGAGCTACATGGCTATGGGAAGGGACGGAGGAGGATTGCTCTTCCTTTGTGGCCATCACTAGGATGCTCAGCTTTGGCTGGTTTAGTGCTTTGCAGTTTCCATTGAGTGGGTTCTGATTGGAATCATTCAGGAAAGATGGGTGGAGGATGAGGCACTGCCCCGTTGCTGGTTTTAAAGTCCAGTACCTGGTCTTTCCAAGAACCATCCTAAGCATGGTCCCTCTGGCTACCTGTCCTTACATTCATTTCTTGAGTCTTTAGACTAGACTTTCCTGCCCCCTCCTCGTGTTCTTTCTCTTCCAGATTACCTTCACTCATAAGCATTACCTGCACACTGTTGTTCCTTGTCCTCCGATGCTGGATGCGTGATTCGTGTTACTCTGAAAATTGAGCTGTGAATTTTCCTTTTAGGACACAGAGAATATGAAATGGGTTAAAACCTTCACCTCTCAATAGAGAGTAGAAACCAACCCTGTGTGGGCTCTTAGTGACCACTTGACAGAAACAGTGATTCCACAACGATTTGAAATGCTTTAGTTTCAAAATGCCTCCCACAGTAATTTTAACAACAAATGCTTATTTGCCAAATAATTCTACAGAGAATGGCTGCAGTATTTCAACTGCATGTAGCTTTCTAATATGGATCAAGCAATACTAAGGAAGTGGCTATATTCAATCTATGGGCACTTTAGAAAAACTAGTGGATTTTTTTCTTTTTCATTATGTCAAGAGGTGCAATTCAGACAAACAGTGCACACTACTTTTTTGGCAAATAAAGGAATCCCCTAATCACAGTGTTTTCAGTAATAAGAAAAATGGCTTTGGATATTTTTATCCAACACATTGCTGAAATACTCTCAGCTTTAGAAATGGCCTTATTAAATAGAACATGGAGACATATCAAAATATGATATCCAACAGATTTCCATTTTGTTTTATCTTTAAGGTTATAGCATAATCACATCATTTACCCCTTTCCTTCTTCCCTCCAAACCTTCCTACATACTCCTCCATTCTCTTTCTCTCTCATATTCATGTCCCCACTTTTCCATTAGTTGATGTTATATGGATATATAGATATATTCTTAAATATAACCAGCTCAGTCTGCATGCATAATGATACTTGTATGTATGATTTCTGGGCCAAATATTTAGTACTGGATAACTAGTTGGTGTGGCAACATACCCTCTCTTAAATCTATCAGAATTATTTGTCACTGGTAATCTGAGATAAGATTTATTTATTTATTTATTTATTTATTTAGGAGATGGAGATATTGAATGCCTTGTTCATTTTGGTTGGTTGGTTGTAGTCTGCTTTTGCTTTTTGAATCTGAATTTTTTCTGTATTTTATCATAGATTTGTTTCTCAGTCTCCAGTAGTGAGGTGATTATCATTGAATTACTTCTTCATTACTTAAGATAGTTTTCTAGCCAGTCTCTTGCTTTTCCTGTTTTTTTTTTCCTCCTCTCTGATTTGCCTCTAAGAAATGTATAAAAATGCACAACAGTGATTTTACCTATAAATATTTATATAGCCAAGTGTGTTGCCAATCAAAATCAAGTCACACATACGTGGACATTTCTACCTTCAGCTTCCCAACAATGTGGCTACAATAGAACACATCTGAAGGCAATTGCTTACTTGCAGTCTCTTTTTCTTCTTATAAGCAACCCGAGTAAACACAAACTACATGACTCTCATTATTTCAGGTGTACAGTCATTTCCGTAGATCACTTCAAACTGCAATTCTAGATATTTCCAGACATTGTACTGTGACACATAGAATTATATTAGGGATGCATCAAGGGGAAAATAGTCCAAACCATTTATATACATGCTGGTAGAGGTAGGTAACCAGTAGGGAAAAAGGCCAGCAAGAAGGTAGAGAATGGTGGAGAGATAGGGGAGGTATGTGCTGAATAAAGCCCTGAATGGTTAAGACTGATGATGTGAGGTGCGCATTTAGAAACTCACCACTACACTTGTGATAAACAAATTCAGACTTCCCTGTAGAATGTGAGTGCTAATTTCAAGAAGCAGGAAGTTGATGGAGGAGAGAGCAGGTGACAGCTCATGTGCATATGTGCATATAGAAAAGGGATTGTGACTGATTGTACACATCCACGTTATTGTGAACCTATAGAAGAGGGATTGTGACCAGTGGCATACATGCACATTAGTCATGACAGTCTTTGATATTGTTATCAGTATCCCAACAAATCCATCCATGTTAAACTCATCTAACAGCCTATAGTACAGAGAGCCTTTCTCCTGCCCATCTGTCAGCAATCTTGTTCTCTATAATTTAGAGTTCAAACACATAGCTATGTGGTGCTACATATTTGTATCACAGAGCTAGCTTTTGAAAATATCTGCTCCACTAACAGCAAAGCAGATGTAGGCACTACACTAAGTTGAAGAGTTTGGCCCAGTGATGTCACCACTTCAGCTAGCACATAATTAAGAGCCTAGGTGATCATGGGTATTTTGAATCAAAATTAACACTGAGTGACTGGAAGTTTGGCTTGGTGTTTTTGTCAAAATTAGCCACTGATTACATGGTCTCTAAAACATTGCTGAGGCAGAAATTAAATTTTCGTTCAAGTGGAGACACATCTCAGATAAATACTTGTCTGCACTCAGTTTGGTAAAAATGATCATCTTTTCAGATGCATGTCTTAATGGATATGTTCAAAACTGCGCTGAGTTTGTGGTTAGACTATGAAGCTGGCAAGGCTTGCACATGAATGAAGAAAAAAAACCAAGTCAGTGATCTAAAGGGTTAATTTATGTTCTTAACAGTATGTTTAGGGATCTGAAGACACTGACAGTAGTCAGACATAAGGTTCAGAATAACCACTCAGTAGTGGGTAATTGAAATGTTGCTCTCCTAGTATCCAATATATACAAAGATCTCAAGAAGTTAGACTCCAGAAAACCAAATAACCCTATTAAAAATGAGGTACAGAGCTAAACAGAGAATTCTCAACTGAAGAATACTAAATGACTGAGAAAGCACCTAAAAAACTGTTCACCATCCTTAGTCATCAGGGAAATGCAAAACAAAACAACCCTGAGATTCTACCTCACACAAGTCAGAATAGCTAAGATCAAAAACTCAAGTGACAACAGATGCTGGCAAGGGTGTGGAAAAAGAACACTCCTCCATTGATTGCTGGTGGGATTGCAAGCTGGTACAACCACTCTGAAAATCATTTTGGTGGTTCCTCAGAAAATTAGACATAGTACTATGTGAGGACCCAGCAATACCACTCCTGGGTATATATATACCCAGAAGATTCTCTAACATGTAATAAGGACACATTCTCCACTATGTTTATAGCAGCTTTATGTATAATAGTCAGAATTTGGAAAGAATGCATATGTCCCTCAACAGAGGAATGGATACAGAAAATGTGGTACATTTACACAATGGAATACTACTCAACTATTAAAAACAATGAATTTATGAAATACTTAGGAAAGGATATCATCCTGAGTAAGGTAACCCAGTCACAAAAGAACACACATAGTATGCACTCATTGATAAGTGGATATAAGCCCAGAAGCTCAGAATATCTAAAATACAATTCACAAACCACATGAAACTCAAGAAAAGTGTGGATGCTTTGATCCTTCTTAGGAGGGGGAACAAAATAGCCATGATAAGAGTTACAGAGACAAAGTTCAGAGCAGAGAGACTGAAGGAATGACCATCCAGAGACTACTCCGCCTGGGGATTCATCCTATATACAGTCACCAAACCCAGACACTATTGCTGATGCCAACAAGAGCTTGCTGAGAGGAGCCTGATATAGCTGTCTCTTGAGAGGCTCTGCCAGTGCCTGACAAATAAAGATGTGGATGCTCATAGCCATCCTTTGGACTCAGGGTTCCCAATGGAGGAGCTAGAGAAAGTACCCAAGGAGTTGAAGAGGTTTGCAGACCCATAGGAGGAACAACAATATGAACTAACCAGTACCCCTAGAGCTCCCAGGGACTAAATCACCAACCAAAGAATACACATGGTGGGACTCATGGCTCCAGCTGCATATATAGCAGAGGATGGCCTAGTCAGACATCAATTGGAAGAGAGAGTTACTTGGTCCTGTGAAGGCTCTAAGCCCCAGTGTATTGGAATGCCAGGACAGGGAAGCAGGAGTGGGTGGGTGGAAGCAGTGGAAGCGAGGAGGGGATAGGGGGTTTTCAGAGGTGAAACTAGGAAGGGGATAACATTTGAAATATAAACAAGGAAAATATCTAATTAAAAAAGAAAGAAAGAAAGAAAGAAAGAAAGAAAGAAAGAAAGAAAGAAAGAAAGTCCCCTGAAAAGTCACAATGACTGTCTACAGGATAGTTGATGCTTTCTATAGAGTGAATAAGTTTTTTAGAATATAATTTCATGTTTTTTTAAATTTTATCTGTCATAATTAATTTATGTTTCTATTAGTATTTCTGTCCTATAGTGATGAGTGAATATAAATTTTTTTTTGTATTAGTTGAACACCAACTTTGGTGTTTTGAATCGTATTGCCTTCTAAGTAATGTATCAAAGTATGCGGGTGTCTATAAACTGATACCATTTATTTTTATCTACGATAGGTCCCCAGATTGAAAGTATTATTTGTGTCATTTACAACTGCTTCAAGATGTTGAAAAAACTCCAAATATTTCTTTTTTCTTTCATTTTTTTAACTAGCCCTCAATATTTTTTATGTTCCTTTTTTGTAGTCAAAATCAATTAAAACTCACAATTACTTTTAGAGGAGACTAAAATATCAACGATTTAAAATTATGAATAATGAAAATTTAAGCTGCTTACCTTATGTATTTACCTTATTAAAAGTCACTATATCATGTAAAAAGGCTTTATTTTATTTTATTTTATTGCAAATAAGTGGATGTTAAAATTTAAGCATTTTTATGATGGATTTTTAACAGGCTGAAAAATCCATGGAGCTCTGATTTTTAAATACTAATTACTATTGCCCCTAATCTAGGTGTTCTAAATAATAATGTATATTTATCATGTCTGCTTTTGATTCAAATATTAATGTTTGAAAATATTAGCTAAAATTAAGATTACAGTAAAGTGTGTCTTTTTTATTCTGTGACAGAATTTCTGTGATACTATAATCACTGCTTCTATATGTGAGAAAAATGTCTTATTATATGAGTAAACCCTGTCATTGTATTTATATTAACAAAGAGGTGTGAACACATAGAACTCAATCTATAAGGCATGGTCTAGGGAACAGCAGAATGAGAACATTTAGCTATTTTTCCTATAAGCTGAGAGTACATTTGACCTTTAAAATTCGACTATCAGGGTCCTTCCCTATATTAGATTACAACTGTAAGAGACAAAGGTGGGTCTGTGATAGTTCATTGCCACAATCCCAGAATGTGTCTAATACAGCACAGACATTCAACACCTGCATTCCCATTCAGACAATTATTAGCATGGTCTCAAAACCCACAATCTTCAGCTACCACCAAAGTGAACAGCACTTGCCTGCTTACTCAGTATTAGCCAGACCAGTGCCATTTTGTAAAATTAGTCCATTAATGTATATTTCTACATTCTTGCTCTTTCCACCCTCATTGCCCATTTGGTAAAAGGCTGCTACCCTCCCACACGTTAAACATAAAGACAACTGATTACAAGCATATAACATAGAATGTCTATCAGTCACATGGTATAGATTCCCCCTTCTCCTAAAATATGTAAGAATAGATCTTCACTCTGATGTATGGTCCTGATCTGTCCACAGAGCCCTCACTATGCTGTCAGTCAGTCTGTCTGTCTGTCTGTCTGTCTTTCTGCCTATGGTTATATAATGAACTTGTGCCCAGTAAGACATACTGAAATCTACTAAAATTAAACTATAAGCTCATGACTGTCACTTCATATGCAGCTTCCACATTATGACAAGGATACAAAGCCAATCAGTGTGGCATGTGGGTGATACAGTAGGGACATAGGACTCACAGTCCTCCTCAGATGTGACAGCCACTGCATATTTTAAAAAGCAAAACTAATTCTCTGGAACGTTACAAAAAATATGACTTTCTTCTCAAATCCTAGGAAACAAGTTGATTTCATGGGTTGCTACCATGCTAACTGGAAAAAAAGAGAGAGCTTCTTTTCAGGGCATCTACTACCTTACCAGCTGGCTTTTTACCAAGCAGGGCACATCCTCACTTATAGACAAGTAGAACAGAAATGGAGCAAGAGCAGAGAGCATGGTTCAGTATGGAATTCCATGGGAGCTCAATTCCATACATACCACTACTTCAACAGCTTCTGAGTGCATCCAACTTTATGGCTGTCAGGTGTTAACAGTTTAAGCTGTGTGTCTGAACCATGAATTGGCCAATTGTCAGTTGTCAATAACTGATGACACTGTTTGGGTGGTTATGGAAAGTGTTGGGATATCAGACCTAGTTGGTTGATAGGAGTCTCTTGCCATAGCCTTACTTGTTATACCTTGATCCTGCTTCTGGCATGATCTGCCAATATTGGAGGAACTGTGATTGCTTGCTCTTGCCACAGTGATTTCAGCATAACTTGCCATCCATGGAAGACTGGGTGAGAGTCTCAGGGGAGCACCAGAGTAAGCTATGCATGAAGCTGGGAAGAAAAACCACAAATTGCAATGGAGATACTAAATTATCAGAAATTCAAGGAACAAGAAAAAAGGGCAGCTTTAGGTAGGTACCATGTGGAGCTGGCCTAAGGGGGATATCATAAGTCCTGCAAAAGATAGAGGTCTAAGAGTAGATCCACGCAGGTCTAAGAGTGGATCCACGCAGGTCTAAGAGTAGATCCACGCAGGTACATTACAGTTAGGATTTTATGTCTATACTGCTGGGTTACATTTAACATACACACACACACACACACACACACACACACACACACACACACACACATATATATATATATATATATATATATATATATATATATATATATGCCATATATATGTGTATGTGTATACATGTGTACATACATATATGTAAATACACATATGTAATATATATACATATATATCACATGAATGTGTATGTATGCACATATACTCACATACATACACATACACACACACACACACACACACACACACACACACACATCATATGCTTCTCATTGTCCTTGCTACATTCTTCTAAATGGGGACTTTTCACACCATTTTATATTTAAATATGTATTTTTTATTCTGGAGGGGCTCTCAACTAGATGTTGCTTTGAGTTTCAGAAGAGTCTTTGACATTTGATAATGTTGAGACTACTGAGATGACAGAGAATCTTAAAGATTGACTGCATACATTTGCATTATGACATGGCCATGGACCCAGGGACACCTGGGTCTGAGATGTCCCATATAGGCTCATGTGTTTGGAACAGTTGTTTTTCATCTAGTGGAGCTATTTGGTGGAGTCTATAGAATATTGGAAACAGTATTTGTCTGGGAAAAGTGCAGTGGGGTGGGCCTTGAGAATCATAGTCTCCATTTCTTTCTAGACAAACCTCTCTGCATTCTCTTTGCCTTCCCTACCATTAAAGACTAAAACTCGGGGCCAAAGGAGTCATTTTCCCTATTAAGTTGTTTCTGTTGGTTAGTCTATCCTGGCAATGAGGAAACTGATATAGTAAGTAAAACATGCTCAGCCCTTGATCACAAACTGAATTATAATGGTAAACTTGTGACTAAAGGGAAAATATTAATTTTCAATAAGGGGCCAAATCATAAGCCAGAAGCTTTTTCACAAAATGAGAATGACAGATACTNTTTTCCCTATTAAGTTGTTTCTGTTGGTTAGTCTATCCTGGCAATGAGGAAACTGATATAGTAAGTAAAACATGCTCAGCCCTTGATCACAAACTGAATTATAATGGTAAACTTGTGACTAAAGGGAAAATATTAATTTTCAATAAGGGGCCAAATCATAAGCCAGAAGCTTTTTCACAAAATGAGAATGACAGATACTAGCTACAAATATCTAAGCATTAGCTGTCTAGGCCTGCCAAAAAAATCTATGCATGAGAACACTGTGGAATGTGCTGGTTCATAGATCTATGTCTCTAAGAAAGAGAAATATTTTAAGAAATCATGCCATAATATAGACGTGAGCAAAAAGCTACATGAGTGCAGCAAGAAACTGACCAAAAAAGAGAAGAGTTTACTTTTGTATACTAGGGCTTAAACCCCAGATAACCAAGTTAGTAGTGGCATAAGTTGGGAAGTGAACTGACAGACACTGCTCCCTATTTATTTTAACTATACAATGGAGAATGCAATGCTTGTCTTTGGGGAATGGCCATGAGATCAGAGGAAAGAAAAACACCTTCTGTGTACTTGGTGTCCATTCTGTGATTTATTGTGATAAAATCCTAATTTTGCATTTCCTTCTGCACTAGCAAGACTGCTACTTATCTAGAGAGAACCCTCTCTGAAAATTCTCAACTCCTCAGACTCTTAAATTCCATGTGATGAAGATGGGACATAGAGAGGGAAAGACCAAAGAGGCTCTAGATGACAATGTGCTGAAAAAGGATTAATGACCTGTTTGAAAAGTAGGGCCCAGAGGATTCAGTTTTAGACATTGGTGTTTTTGTTTTGCTCACTGCTTTGGAGGCTGATCTTCTCTGACCTCATCTGTATTATGGGATAACGATCAGCTTCATGTTTTCATGAGATGCACAATTTTGCTTAAAATGTATTTAAATTCATTATATCTCTCATTACATAAATATAACCTAATGAATATTAGCAGAGGCTTTCCATTCCTTGGCCCATATCTTATCACCTGAAGGGAGACTGCTTTCAGAATGAACATTTCCTCTGAAAATCAGAGATTATCGTATATAATTCCACTACTAAACAATGTAAACTGGGAAATGTTATGTTTATAATATGCCAGCATTAACTGTATGTAAACATTCATATGTGTTTTCTTACTGTATACATAAATGAAAGTGTCTTATTGTGCTAACTAAAAGAGAGCTCTAAAAAATGAAAAGGAAAGAAAGCATATGAGAGCTAAAGTCTACAGGAGCTTACTAAAATGCTTCACTAACAAAATGCAGAACAAATTCAGCATTAATATATGGTGAATTAAAGGAAACAACAGTCTGCTCAGTTTCTTTATATGTGTGAAAAAAAGCAATAACTTATTAACCTTGTTATTATTAAAGGAATCCTAAAATCCTGATCTAGAATTATATTCTTAGAACACACATGATATGTACTCACTGATAAGTGGGTATTAGCCCAGAAGCTCAGAATACCCAAGATACGATTTGCAAAACATATGAAACTCAAGAATAAAGAAGACCAAAGTGTGGATACTTCGTTCCTTCTTCGAATGGGGAACAAAATACCCATGGAAGGAGTTACAAAGACAAAGTGTGGAGCAGAGACTGAAGAAAGGACCATCCAGAGACTGGACCATCTGGGGATCCATCCCATAAATAACTACCAAACCCAGACACTATAGCAGATGCCAACAAGAGCTTGCTGACAGGAGCCTGATATAACTGTCTCCTGAGAGGCTCTGCCAGTGCCTGACAAATACAGAAGTGGATGACTGTGAGCATCCACTCACAAAGTGGTGCCCACTCACGAAGCACAGGGTGCCCAATGAAGGAACTAGAGAAAGTATCCAAGAAACTGAAGAGGTTTACAGCTCCATAGGAGGAACAACAATATGAACTAACCAGTACCCCCAGAGCTCCCAGGGACTAAACCACCAATCAAAGAAAACACATGATGGGACTCATGGCTCTAGCTGCATATGTAGCATAGAGTGGCCTAGTAGGTCATCAATGGGAGGAAAGGCTCTTGGTCCTGTGAAAGTTCTATGCTCCAGTATAGGGGAATGCCAGGGCTAGAAAGCAGAATTGGGTGAGTTGAGGAGCAGGGAGAGGAGGGTGGCTAGGGGATTTTCAGAGGGGAAACTAGAAAAGAGGATAACATTTGAAATGTAAATAAAGAAAATATCTAATAAAAAAGGAAGAAAAAGAAAGAAAGAAAGAAAGAAAGAAAGAAAGAAAGAAAGAAAGAAAGAAAGAAAGAAAGAAGAGGAGGAAGGAAGGATAAGAAAAGGAAAAGAAAGAAAAAGAGAGAGAGAGAGAGAGAGAGAGAAAGAAAGAAAGAAAGAAAGAAAGAAAGAAAGAAAGAGTCTATAGCTATCCAGAAATATATATTGCTGTTTTGTTTGATCAAACTGAGTGTGTTTTGTACTTTAAATTAGATCTCCTGGGTTTGTTTCTGTATATCTGTTTGATTCTGAACATCCAAGCACCTATGTGTAAGCATTAGAATAAAGGAGAAGCTGTTCTCCTCCATGTCATGTTCTCTCTCTGCTCTTTGGAAGTCCTGCTGCAGCATGTTGCTGACTTAGCAACTGACTGTGCATCCTATATGCAATTACTCACAAGCATATTTTTCTAGTTCTAACTCTTTAAGCAGATAACAGCAACTTACAGATTCATGGACAGGGAAAAAAATCTCTAAGGAATACCTCTGCTTTCTTAGACTATTATACCCAAAGGTGTTAGCCTTCACTTTTAAAATTCAGAGATCAATGGCCATACATTACAGAATTCAAGTTTCTTGTTGAAAATTAGTGATAGGCATTCATTATACCTAGAAGTACATTGTTACAAAACTTAGTATCCCAAATATTAATAGTTTTTCACATAAATTGGTAGATCTCTAATTTTCTAAAATTGAAATATACAATTGTATCATATTTTCTTCCTAATTTAGTTTTCATTGAATGTATTATATATAATGTAGTAATATAATTTCTTTAAATTGCTCATCAGTACAGTGACTTCATAAAAATTAAAAAAATCGTTTCAAGTGGGTGCATGAAATATTTTAATGTAGTTTATTTAGAATGAGAGAAAACCATGGCAGTCAAGCCCCAATATTCTCCTAGAATGATAAGCACCCTATATATAAATCTTTAAGGAATATTCTCATGCCAAGAAGTGAATATTACCAAGTAGGAAGAGGGTGAATTTCACTCCAAACATACTGACAGCGCAAAAGACTAAACAAGATTAGACAGTCAAAGAACAACAACAGGGACCCATGGAAAATTAGTGGCAGAAAAATTTCTGCCAAGTGCCAATATAGAGTTTCTTTTTAAGTATTTATTTTTATTTCCAGTAAACTAGGACTATTTTAGATAAGCATCCAAGATTGTTGGCCTAGCATCCTTCTAAGATAACTCAGAATTATGTTGCTTTGAAGTTCAATGAGTTAAACTTTCTCTGTTTAATTCCCTACCAACTCAAAAAATATCACGGGGCCACCCTGGGCTCATTATGAAAGACCAGTAAAACCAGCCAACCAAACAAATAAAAAAATAAATAAAGATAATTTAGAGTTTGCTCTTTTGTGTAATGTGTGTGTGTGTGTATATATATATATGTGTGTGTGTGTGTGTGTGTGTGTGTGTGTGTATATGTGTGTGTGTGTGAGTGTGTGTGTGTGTGAGTGTGTATAATTCTGTATTATTAAATTATATATTATTAAAGTAGATAAAGAGAAACACAGGGATTTTATATTTCAAATATGCTTTGTAGTGTGTTTGTCTAATCTCTATTCTTGTGCTCTGAAGATTCCTTCAACATTCCTTGTAGTAATATCTAAATCCTAACACTTTGGGGTTCACGATTTAGCTCTATACCTGCCCTCTCAGATAAAGAAGGAAGTGTAGAAGTCAGGAAGTATATGGTACTCAGCTTCCCATCATATTAGCAAATGCCTGAGGTAAGTCAGTATTAAAAAAGGAAAGGTTCATTTAGGTCCACTGCTTCAGAAGTGTTTGTCCATGTTCTGCTTCACCTTTGTTGAGGGAGTAGACCATGACAGGACAAAGCCCCTTGTCATGGTGGACAGAAAGCAAAGAGAAAGAGGGGTTGAGGTCACAAATACCCCTTTAGAGACATGACCCTCTGGTACTAACTTCTTTCTTCCTAGTTCCATCTCACAAAGGTTTCACTACTACTATCCAACACCAGTGTAGGCTGTTGGATAAGCTTTTGACACATAAATCTTCAGGGAACACTTAGCCTAGCTAGAAGAAACATTTTTTTTTTATGAAGTATTCATGGCTTCCATCTTCTCATCCATTTAGCACTTGTAGGCTCACACAGCTTGTTCCAGCTAATTCATCCTAAGCAAGAGCATCATAGAATCACCTATGACATCTAAAGAATGAGTCTCCTACACGCTGATTAATTGTGTCAATTTCTTACCACCTTCAAACCACTGTGTCTCTACCAGAATCATAAGGGTGACAAACCTGCATTCCATTCAAAGATCATGAAGGAAAAGGAAAATAAACCACAGATGCAACCAAACTAAGATGGTTTGGTATGTCCCAACCAATACAAAGGTCCGTTTTTATTAACTACTCAAGTAGTGTTTCTTTATGTGCTTCTATCTAAAAGAAATCTTTGGAAACTATTTTAATAAAGAAATTCTGTTATTGACAACAACAAAATGAATCAGATATGCAAAATACATTCCCTTTTTTTATTATATGTAGAAGTATTTTAAAAACATCTGACTTAAATTTATATGACAAATTAAGATAAAAGTCACAGGCAATGATACAACCAGCAGTTGATAGCATCCCTGCAGTTCTTTTAGACAGGAACAATTATGGGTCTGAGTTTTGATTGTTGGATAGCAACCACATCCCTCACTTTCTGCTGGAGGTGGGATCTACACGTTCCCTCTCCCCACTGTAGGTAATTTCATCTAGGTTCCCTCCCTTTGAGTCCAAAGAGTTTCTCACATTGCACGTCTCTGGTACATTGTGTTTTTTGTTGTTGTTGTTGTTGTTGTTGTTGTTTTGTTGTTGTTGTTGTTGTTGTTTCTTTGAGACAGGGTTTCTCTGTATACCTCTGGCTGTCCTGGAACTCACTTTGTAGACCAGGCTGGCCTCACACTCAGAAATCTGCCTGCCTCTGCCTCCCAAGTGCTGGGATTAAATGCATATGCCACCATGCCCGGCTCTGGTACATTATGGAGGATGCCCCCTACCTCCTACCTACAGAGGTTGCTTGTTTGCATTCTTTCTGCTGTGCCTCAGGGCTTTAGTCCTTTTCGACTACCCATTACCAGATCATGCTCCCCTCTCCCCACCTAACTGGTGGCTACATATAGGAAAATTAAAATAGACCCATATTTGTTACCTTGCACAAAGCTCAAGTCCAAGTGGATCAAGGACCTGGATCAAAGACATCAACATAAAACCAGATACACTCAGTCTAATAGAAGAGAAAGTAAGAAACTCATTGGCACAGGTGGAAATTTCGGAAACAGAACCTCAGAGGCTTAAACTCTAAGATCAAGGATTGATAAATGGGACCTCATGAAACTGGAATGCTTCTGCAAGGCAAAGGACATAGTCAATAAGACAAATCGGCAACCTATAGACTGGGGAAAAAAAAAAAAAACCAACTTCACTAACTCCACATCCTATAGAGGGCTAATATCCAAAATATATAAAGAACTCAAGAAGCTAACCACCAAAACACCAAACAACCGAATGAAAAATGGGGTATAGAACTAAACTGAGAATTCACAACACAGGAATAATCTCAAATGGCTGAGAAGCACCTAAATAAATGTTCAACATCCTTAGTCATCAAGAAAATGCAAATCAACACAACCCTGAGATTCCACCTCACACCAGTCAGAATGGTTAAGATCAAAACCTCAGGTGACAGAACATGTTGGTGAGGATGTGGAGAAAGAAGAACACTCCTCCACTGCTGGTAGAATTGCAAACTGGTACAATCACTCTGGAACTCAATGTGGAACTCAAATTGGAAATAGATCAACCTGAAGACCCAGCAATACCACTCTTGGGACTATATCCAAAAGATGCCTCACCATACCACACGGGCACATGTTCCACTATGTTCATAGTGGCCTTATTTGTGATTGCAAGAAGCTGGAAACAAGCCCAGATGTCCCATACAGATGAATGGATATAGAAAATGTGGTTCATTTACACAATGGAATAGTAGTACTCAACTATTAAGAACGAGGACAGCCTGACTTTTGCAGGCAAATGGATAGAACTAGAAAATATCCTGAGTGAGATAAGTCAGAGCCAAAAAGGACATGCACAGTATGTACCCACTAATAAGTGGATATTAGCCACAAAAAAAGAGAGTACAGAATACCCAAGATACAGTCCACAGAACTCAAAAAGTTCAACAAGCTGAAGGGCCCAGGTGAGGATATCTCAGTCCCACTTGGGAGGGAGAGAAAAAGCAACCACAAGTGGGGAGGGTGGAAGGGACCCGGGAGGAAATAGATTTATTAAACTGAAAAATAAGTGTTAGTATACTACTTTAAAATTGATCATTAGGGCAAATGTAGTGTGAACTTCAGGTACCATGTAGTTCTATAACCAACATTTTCCACATAGATAAATTCGATTTTTAGTAAGTTAAAAAGAGATTTTTAATGAATTTTAAATTATTTATTTTGAAGATAATTGGTATTAAGCAATATGAGAAATTTTTAAAAGTATACTTTCCTCAAGATAAAAGGCAAGATTCTAATTCTTCCAATTGCCTTGACATTTTTAAAGAACATTACCCTACTCCATCTCCTCTCCCTCCTTCTGTACATTCATGTTCTGTCACCCTCTTCCTTTTCCTCTTTTTCTACTTTCTGAAAATGGATTTTGAAATGGAAAAAAAAAAACACAATCAGTTTGAGAACATTATCATATCTATTGGTAAGAGAAAGGAAATAGAATTATTGCTTCTTTCCAACTTCAAGAAGTTATCTCTTTCCTTACATAGCAGAGAAAGTTATGGAATGTTTCTTTCATAACTTCTGATGACCCCACTGTTTATTTAGGACCTACTATATCCAGGTGATTCAGGGACCATGTCTATGTCACAGTTCAATTTTCTTTAAACTGCATACAGGAACTATTGAGGAAGGCAATAAGGAACTTGAAAAACATATGTTTACATTTGAAATTTCACTAGTGCCAGCTGTATAAAGAAATCTCTTGTTTTCCGTTTTAGTAGTTGTACATAATGTTAATTTAGCAGTGACTTTTTTAAACTTAAATATGCAAAGTGCTTGTTGTTTATAACACAGCAATTATTAGGGTTTTGGCCTTCAGTTTTTCAACCTTGTCCAACTAAGTGTCTTATTCTTTTTCTCATGACCTGAACGATGTCTGATGAACTGTCCCATGGAGGTGTGCAGCCTCTGAACGATGTCTGATGAACTGTCCCATGGAGGTGTACAGCCTCTGAACGATGTCTGATGAACTGTCCCATGGAGGTGTGCAGCCTCTGAACGATGTCTGATGAACTGTCCCATGGAGGTGTACAGCCTCCGATTTTATTGCATGCATCATTGCAATATCTATCTACAGAAAAGAATGACAGCTATAAGACACCTTCCTTTTCTGTTTGTGTGCATCCTTCTAAATGTTTATACTTTGATGAATATGCAGTATTATCACTAAGAAAATGTGCTCTGGACTTAGAAATCTAAAAATGTAACACATTCAGTCTAGCAAAGAGCAAACCATCTGAAATCCCGTTTAAAAAAAAAAAAAAAAAGGTACCAGTATGTTACTATATAAAGTTTTGACTTTAGTTAATCTGTATAAAATCTTATTTCCTAATTTTATACTATTACCATCTTGTGTGTTCAGTAAACCTAGAAAGCACATGAAATAGCATGGAACTACTTGTATGAAATCATCGGGAATGATGGTCAAGGTTTCAAACTTGATTGCAATTGCTTTCTTTGAGAAATATATTTGTCAACGTGCTTTTCTTCAGGTAATGCATTTCAACAGATTTAGGGAGTGATGGAAAAACTCACTGAATGAGTCTACTGAATGTCAGAGTTGCTTTATTAAAAATATATATAGTTTTACATATTTAAGAGAAAATTGAGGACACAGCATCTAGTGATGTTAATTTAGAAAGATACACTAAGAAGGAACATTGATATGGACTGTCAAGCTTCTCCTCTCTAAGGTCCTCAGTGTTCCTCTGAAATTAGATGCTGCAGAAGCTGAGACATGACCTTGGTACCCAATGACTTTGAGCTTAATCTCTAGGATTAGACTACTAATCCTTACCACATCCCAGTTATTAAGCTCAGCATTGCTCAGGTTCAGTGGTTGTTATTGTCCTCATCTGATACTAGGGGTGAGTAAAGAAAAGAGATTAGATAATACCCAGATTCACATCCCTCACACAGAGCCAGAAAAAGAGATCCAGCCAAGTCCTTTACACTTCTTCCCAATTCTTGAGTTCTCTTTAGGAGCCAAGTAAAAATCATAGTCTAACATTGAGCTCTGAGCTGTTGGTTGTTTTTGTTTTTTCTCTTTTTAATTTCTACTGTTACTTTCTTCTGAAATCCTGGAAGTGTTT
Source organism: Mus minutoides (assembly GCA_902729485.2). Lineage (NCBI taxonomy): Eukaryota > Metazoa > Chordata > Mammalia > Rodentia > Muridae > Mus > Mus minutoides. Next base: position 12,147 of record LR752675.1, on the reverse strand, counting down.
ATTTCATGAAAAGCCTATTTTCTAGTCTTTGCTTTGGACTTTTATTAAATATGAAAAAATAGATAATTAGAAAAATTTAACTGTTGAAGACAGAATTTTATGGCTTAAGTTTGTTTATTAGAGAAGCAAACACATCTTATAGGGAAAAAGTCAGATCTTCTGTTAAGGAAATGTCTTGATTACTTTTCTTTTACTGTGCTAAATCACCATGATCAGGTGAAGTAATAGAAGAAAGACTTTATTGGCTTATGTTCAAGGGAATGTATCCATTACCATCATAGCTGAAACCACGACGGTAGAAGGCAAACAGATATAATATGGAAGCAGTAACTGAGTGTTCATATCAGATTGCAAAGCACAAGCACAGGAGAGAGTGAAAGCTAACTGGGTCTGTTGTGGATTATTGCAACCTCAAAGTCCAATGTCAGTGATCTACCTCTTCCAACAAAGCTATACTTACTTAGTCTTCCAAACCTAATCTACCAACTATAGCCCAAGCATTCAAACATGTGAGCATATGGGGGGCATTCTTATTAAAACCACCACCTGAGGAAATACTTGTCAGAAAGATCTTCAATAAATTTATTCATGTTTTCCAGGGTTCTAGAGGATGGTTCATATATCAATAGAGCACAGGATCTAAGGAATCTTAAAAATCTCTCTCTCTCTCTCTCTCTCTCTCTCTCTCTCTCTCTCTCTCTCTTTCTCTCTCTCTCTCTCTCTCTCTCTCTCTTTCTCTCTCTCTCTCTCTCTCTCTGTGTATGTATTTGTGTGTATGTCATTGTGTGTATTTGTGTGTGTGTCAGTGTGTGTATGTCAGTATGTGTGAATCTCTCCCTTCCCCTCTTTCTTCCCCCATTATATTAGTTATTTATATGCATGTTATATGTTTCTGAAATTTTATGTACAAGAGATTTATAAATAAATATTTTATATGGACAAAATAATCTTAGAGAAGTGTTTCATTTAAGAACATTTTATTCCAAATAGTGCTGAAACCCTATAAGAAATATAGAGTTATTCAAACAAACATATAGCATTACTTTTTTCATTACTATTCTTACTAGGTCAAAAGTACATATTTGTGTGATTTTTCTCTGCAATTGAATTGTAGTGGTCAAAAAATACCCTGCAAATTATATTGTGTATTTAATATCAGTCTTGGAAAATAACACCAAAGTATGATTCAAGACTGATCCATTTGGCGAAACAGTAACTTGAAAACAACAATGTTAAAAAAGATTGGCTTGACCTCTATTTTACCAAGAGGAAAAATGGTACTTTAAATAAATATCAGAAGCATAGCCATTCAGAGGTATGTTCTCTCAAATGTGAAAGAATTTAACAGAATAGCAAGTCATTGGTATGAACAGGTTGTTATCCCAAATGTCTGTTTAATCTGGCTATGTGGAGTTAAAATTAACATTTATCTTTTATTAAGTCCAGTTTTACAGAACAGGGTTATATTATTATTTTCATAAGAAAAATTCTAGGTCTGCTTTGTTACTGTTTGGCAGAGTAGATCCTGCACTTACCAACACTGACCATATGCATCATAGAGTGTCTTCATGAGTCACCTGAGAAGAGCAGAGTCGTCAAATACACTCACACTTTAGACCACCTGCTAGATTTTACAGTAGCATGACAGGATGCTTCATGTTTTCCCATACAACGGTGAACATAGAATTCTACTGTTATTTTTTTACCATTGTCTCTATAAGTCCTAACTAAGATGCTGAAAAGCGTTTCAAGCTCTTGGTTCCCAGGGTATGCCTTGAGGTTATTTCTTAATCGTATTGATGCACAAAAACTCCATCCTGTTTCAGACCTGCAACCACTCATGAGACAGTGTCCTACAGAGAGGATTGACTAGATTTTTCTTTTTAAACAAATGTTTAAAAACTAATTCTCTATTTCAATCAAAAATAAGTTGACTTCAGGATGTTTTCCAGTCTCTCTTCTCATTATCATGGTCCATGTCCAGTAATCCATTACAATCTAGCTTCATAGACATGGGCTCACATGACATCTATTTTTATTTTTTATAGCACAGAAGCAAGATTCCTCCTAGAAAAAGTACAAAATGAGTCAGGTGACATGTGATTTGATTTCTTTTCATAATTTTGGTAGGCTTAAAGCTCTGTTCCCTCAATATGCAACTTTGCCCTCACTGTGATGTTCAGTCTACAGAGGAAAACTTGGTCCATTTGTTCCACTGAAGAGCAGATTCCCTCAGGGTGTAACTCAGAAACTCTTTCCCCCAAACCATACACAGTTGATATTTATTTATTTACTTATTTATTTATTTTGTAGGTCACAGACAAAATGGAACTTTCTGACATACTGTGACGTGGAGAACGTTATTACTCAGACACTATGGCACTTTATGAGAATTCTTGGCAGCTATGCTTCTACTTTATTCCAAAACCATATAAAGAAAATCTCTGAGAATGAGGCAAGGAAGGGGTCTCAGTCTCCTATTATAGTGTTTTACAGTCCCCACCTGACCTCAGCTTGTGTGATTACTTGTGCACTAGGGGTCTCTTCATGGAACATCTTCTGTCTGGCCTTGATTTTGGTATCTTAGGTATTGACACAAAAGCTTCCTATTGCTACACATGTGCCTGTGCTCGTATGAAGCACTTGGTAAGGCCCACATTATAGCTCTGACTGTTCATGAGCTATTTGAAAAGGCCTCCTGGGAATTCTCCTTACAGAACCCATTACCACTATTAAATAACTTATCTGGAAGATTTGAGACCATTAATGTTTCTAAGTTAGCACTTTTTCTTTTGGTTTTGATTTTTTTTCTAATCCTTTGCTTCACCATATGATTTTAATTGAGTCCAACCCATATTTTAAATTTTAAAATTCATTGCAAGATTAAAACCATCTCCTTCTTTTCTGAGAAGTGATGGTAAGTTTTATCACACTCATAATATGTCAGATCCTTAATTTGGCATGTGTTTGGATTATGGATATCATTGCTCCCGGCAACCTCCCTGCTATGTGTACATATCCCCATTGAGAGGTTACAGCAGGAGAATCTCTACCCAGGCTCCTAAAAGCACTCTTAGCAGTTGAATTCCATTAAAGGACAAAAGTGGTCCTTAAGCATTTGAGTGGATGCCTTGGGAGTATGAGGAAGAAAAGCAATCTTCTTGCTTCGTGTTCAGAAGAGGAGACTGGTACTTCCATTCATCTGATATCAAGCAGGCAATTTCCAAAGATCCCACTTGCCAAATTTACCCCATAGGATGGAACCAGGTACATTTCACATGTGTTAAAAAAGAAAGAAAAGAAGGAAGGAGGGAAAGAGGGAGAGAAGGGGGATAAAGGGAAGGAGGGGAAAGGGATCGAAAGGAAAGGAAAGGAAAGAAAAGGAAAGGAAAGGAAAGGAAAGGAAAGGAAAGGAAAGGAAAGGAAAGGAAAGGAAAGGAAAGGAAAGTGTCATAGCCCATGTCTCTGACCAGCAGAGACAATGGAAAGAATGACACACGGACTCCAAGGCAGTTCTCACACAGCTGCAGCTTCTTCTCTTTATTTGCAGGTCTCATGCAGCTTCCCCAGCTTCCTTTATTCCTCTTCTTCCTTTTTCATCTTAATCATCTTCCCCCTGGGACTGTCCACAATTTATCCTATTCCATTCACTCACTCACCTCACACCACCCAATCATAGACCCACACACCCAAGGCAGCATGCAGGATAGGCTGATAGAATGGTATCTCCAGGCATTATGCCATCTCTCCAGCGAGTTACATGCACTGCTTTTATTGCACATGACTGAGACTGGGATAAATAAGTGAAGGTCACAGGGCTTGGCATAGAGCCATGGCTCCATCTTTGCTCATGCAGCCGTGCCCACTTCCCACAGTAAGGAAATCTGTTTTCTGTTTCGTTCCAATGGTTGACATCCTTGTTAGTTTGTGGTTGTTGTTGTTGTTGTTGTTGTTGTTGTTGTTGTTGTTTGGGTTTAAGTAAAAAAATATGTTTTTTTTTTTTAGAGTCTAGATATTTTTTGCTTCTAAAAAGATTGTCATCAAGCCTGATGATCTGAGTGTCATTCCCCAGACCCACACAGTAGAAAGAAAGAACAAAACTCCTGCCATCTGACTTCTGACCTCCACATACGGACCATGGCACCTCACGATCCCTCTCTTCCTCCCTCTTCTTTTCCCTCTTTCATACACACACACACACACACACACACACACACACAAATAAAAATATTTTTGAGAAGAAAGTGGGACTAGAGGGATTCCTGCCATCAGTTGAGGTCAGTTGCTGCTTTTCTTTCATTTGTAGACATCACCTTTCCTTTAATCTGATCATCTGTTTCTGGTAAAGACATCATGGTTAGGGATTGACTTCTCCATGATAGGAATTAGGATCTCAATTGTATAGTCTATAAGGTAGTATTTGTATTTTTTATGGGTATGTTTCTACATCTTCATAGAAGGTAGTTATTTGGCAAGAGAGAACCTGAAGCAAGAAGAGTGAATCTGTATTCCAGTCAGATTATGCTGTAATCCAGGGCATTCTGAGTTCTAGCTAGATCATGTCTTTGGGTCTGATCTCTTCTCAGAGCATCCATGTTGCTGGGTTAAAATTCCTGTACAGCCAGAATTCATGCCATATTGTGGCCTGTTGTTATCCAATACTCAATTTTTAGATGTATACAAGGCTTGCTACCACTAATTGTCTTGTAGTCACCAGTCATTTTTTTCTTAATTGGTCTACTGGACAAACATAGCTCATTGTCACCAGTAAGAATTTAATTATCATTGTCATTCTAAACATAGCTCAGTGTCACCAGTAAGAGTTTAATTAGGCAATTGAATAAAAGTTTGTTCTTAATCATAATTAGCAAATCTGTTCTCACATTCCTTCTTCTTGATCATCTTTCCCACCCCTCCCCCACTTTCCCCTACCTTCCTTTCCTTTCCTGAGGAATTGAACCTAGGACCTAAAGGCATCACGAACATACACTCTTCCCTGAACTCTATCTCTAAGACTTAGAAGTGATTTCCCTAGTGCTTTTTATTAACTAGTCTCATTGGCATTTCCCTCTGGGTTTCAGAGTCAGAGATTCCTATGTGCACGTACACCAATCAAATTACACACAAAAATTAAAAACCCATGAAAGGTTTTTGGAAAGAGAACAGTGTTGGTTCTCCAAGCTTTGAGGGCTAATATAGTAGATTGGGTTACAAATATTAATAGCAATTTGGTGCTATTAGCCCCCAAGTTGTAAGGAAATGGTTATTATATGCTTAAATTATTCAATAGTATTTTTAATTCTTTTAGTTAGTGAAAAGTGGAGGTCTCGTCTTTTTCTTTTCTTCTCTTCTCTTCAGGAAAAGAAGGGAAAAGTGTTAGTGTGAACCTACATGCCAAAAAGGCAAGAATAGGGGAAGGGTGGAGATGTAGAGACAGTAAATTTACCACAAAATGCATGGTTTAGAAGCATTTTCTTCCAGCTTTATTTCCTGTAGAAAGAGTATCATTAAATTTTCACTTACAAAGTAAGTTTTTTCCCCTGTAGACTGAACTCCATTTATATTATAAATCAAAAGGAATTCTGGCAATTTATGAATATTACAGATAATCCATAAACTATAGCACTGGCTATAGTAAATGAGCTATTTGTGCAATAACTTACATGTATGCAATTATATTTCAACCACAAATAAAATCCAGTTGCCTTAGGATTTGTCCCAATCCAGACCTGTAACATTACTAGGAAACTAATAAAATAGGGAGATATCTGTGCTCTGCTTCAGGGTGGAATTTAATTAGGCTCATTCAAACAAGTAAAAACAACTGATTAAGAGATATGTTAGAAATCTTGTGATATGAAAAAAATGGAGGTACCTGTTAATACAGAAGAAATTTCTCTTAGAAATTTTAATGAGAGATCCAATTAAGGTATAGTTTCTTTTCACAGTTTATTATAAACAAAATTAAAANCATGGGCTGTAAATAACTGAAGCATGAATAGATTGAATTTGAGTAAAATCCCTTTTAGGGCATTTAGTTTTGGAGGCTTGCAATGTTCTTGATTTCAAAGTAGTTTAAAAACATGTTTCTATTGCTTTTTTTCTCTATAAATGCTATAGTATAGAAAGTTTTATTTTCATTCAAAAAAAAAAAGAAAGAAAGAAAGAAAAGAATAAAACCCAAACCTAAAGGAGATTTTCAATAAGGTTTCTCATCAAAATCTAAGTGTGAGTATTTTGTTAGTTTGTGTAGTTTGGGTCTAGAAGTGCACAGCAGTTAAGAAATGATCATTATTTGTGGGCCTATGAAAATCCTGAAAATACAGTGAATTTAAATAGATATTTAGACCAGACTGTTTGAACATGAGTACCTACAAGGTACATTATAGCAATTAAAATATTGAGATCTAGGAAAATGAACTGTAATAACCCTAAATTAATTTCAAGAATTAAGGAAGATATAAAGAAGTGTGTGGTCTCCATGTCTCTCTTGCTTCTCTGTTCCATCGATCCACTATTAGAGCTTTATAAGCATTTTCTCGTCGATTATCTTCATGTTGTTCTGATGTAGTGTGTCGTGTCTGGTGTCTCCAGTCATTTGTCTCAAGAACTTGAAGTTCAGCAGTGGGTACACATTTGATTGGCATATGATTTCAACATATTGTAATGAATGCTTGTACAAAGACAATTAGAAGGGAGCACCTAGCTCCTGAGGAACCCCAAAATGCAGCAAGAGCAAGTGATCCCTCATGTGAGAACCAAAGGCCATTAAGGTACAAGTTATTTTAAAAAAATAGAAAAATGTATATGAAGCTGTCTTAGTTAGGGTTTTATTGCTGTGAAGAGATACCATGACCAGGGGAACTCTTTTAAGGCAAGCATTTAATTGGCATGGCAGGAAGCATGTCAACATGCAGGCAGACATGGTTCCGAAGAAGGAGCTGAGAGTTCCACTTCTTGCTATAGGCAGCAGAAGGGGAGTAGATTCCACACTGGGTGGAGATTGAGCATAATATGAGACCTCAAAGCCCACCTCTACATTGACACACTTTCTCCAACAAGTCCACGCCTCCTAATAGTACCACTCCCTATGGGCCAAGCATTCACACATATGAATCTTTGGAGTCAAACCTGTTCAAACCAACACAGAGGGAGAGGCAAAGACAGCAAGTGTTTTGAAAGTGTTATAGGGCAGTCAGGCTTCTCTGTTTATATATTGTACTCCACAAGTTCAACCAATAGACTAAACATGTTTTTAAAGTTATGTCATCAATGTATTTATTGCATCATCCCCTAGCCAACAGGGTAGCATTAACATTCTATAGATGTAACCCAGGGGTGACTTAAAGTGTGTAGGGGTATATGTATACGTTATATGCACAACACTATACCATTGTATACTGAAGTTCTGAGCATCTTTTGAGTCCTTGGAACCAACTTTCTGATACCGAAGGGTCACTGTATTTTCCTGCACAGACCCCAAGCCAAAAGGCTACTGGCATTGGTTAGAAATCAGCTGTGGGGAGCTTCATTCATTGTGAGAATGATGAAGAGCTCATCAAAACTATGACCAAATCCTGTTTGAGAACTGGGAGGCTCACTCAGACATCCCTATGGAGAAGAGATTAAATGAGGCAGACAAGAGACTAGGAAGCCAATTAGACCCTGTTAAAGAAATTAGCATCTGTCTTTAACCCAGAAGCTATCTCTAATTGATAACCACATACAAAGGGAAAATTGGGGTTCTCCAAAAACACCTCACTGAGATTACAAAGCACCTTAAGGGCAGTCCCCATGTGCAGCAATAGAAGGTTGACAAAATAGAATCCCATGGAATTTTTGGAGGTTCTTAGTCTCATAATACAGTTTTTTATATTTCCTTTCAGATCTTCTGCATATATATTATATTTTCCGATTTTATGGAATTTTCTTGTGTTTGAAAATATGTGTCTCTGCAACTATATGTGTTTCTTGTGCTTTTTCTTTAGCTCTTTTTCTTTAGTTTATTTGTTTTATCCTATTCTCCTGTGTTTGTTTTTGTTTTACCTTGTTTTATTATTTTTAGATGCCTATTTGTCTTCTAATTAGAGAGAGAGAGAGAGAGAGAGAGAGAGAGAGAGAGAGAGAGAGAGAAGGTGTAGATTTGGGTGAGAAAGAATCTGGTAGGAGATGGGGGAGGAAAAAACATAATCAGAATATATTGTATGAAATGTTTATTTTAGAAGAAACATAATGTATGAGTTTAATGAATAGTGGTTAGGGATAGGAAAAAGTATGGAACTTCAATACATAGCTAAGAATTAATGATAGACTGGAAATGGAAGAGAGCAGAGCTTATGGAGGTAAGCTTTGGCACCATTATGATATATTCAAATAGAGGGTCCCATTGCATCTGTGGTCAGGAGGAAGAGAAAGATGGATGTCAGTGCTTGGCTTTGTTTTTTTCCTTTCCATTTGGTCTCAAACCTCTGTCCATAGATGATGTTGCCCACATTTAAATTGAGTCTGTCCACCCCAGCTGATCCAAGCTATAATCACCCTCACAGTAATGCCAAGAGATTGTTAACTGGGGTGATCAGAGATCTTGCCATTTTGACATTCTTAATTATCTAAGGACAGTCAGTTACATATACTATGGAATAGTGTGCCTCATATTTGAAATCTGGCTGTTTGAGCTAGGTATTTAAGTGTGTTATTAACAAATTACAGAAAATAGCCTACTCATAGTGCTTTGGTTAAACCAAAAGGGTAAAAAAGTTATAATATGTCATGAGAGAAGTTGTGAAAACACTTAATACCTATCCTGAAGGTATCCTGCCTGTATCTCCACTGTGTCTGTGTCCACATGTTCTGTGCTACTACCTGGCCTGGAGGAGACTTACATAGACTTCACATTCATCTGGGTTTTTGTGGGTTCATCATACTCAGTGAAAACTCTAAAATGGCATTCTCTGAAGATGGAAGAGTCACCTTAACCTGTATCAGTGGCTCATTAGAAGTTTCTACTGCTTTAAATCCATGCAGAAATAATAATTAATTATATTGGTTATTTTTACTTTTTTTTCCAGTTGAGCTACATTGTCTCTATTTGGGGAAGAGGGTATAAGAGGAATACACTTCAGACAAAAGAGTAAAGTAGTTTGTGATTATAATTGATGTGGTGGTTGAATTTCTCAACAGTGACAGGTTAACAGAATGTGAACAAAATAAAGGAGGAGTGCTTAGCACCTCCCCAGTTCCATTTTTATACAAAATCTTTACACATGTTAGGACCTCGTACGGCAAGAATTGTTATTGGGATTTTATACATAAAGATACTGAGACTTAAATGAAGAATAAATTGACAGAATATACATGTTCAAAACCAAAGTAGTGGAGCTATGATATAAGCTTAGATAACTAGTCAAGTCTTTAAGTGAAGCATAGTTTGACATTTTTGAATAGTGACAAACAACCATTATTTAAGTCCAGTTTCAGGGAATCAGATGCTCGCTCTTGGTCTCCAAAGGCATTGCATGAACTTGTTGCACAGACATGCATAGAACATGCATAGACATGCATGTAAAATATCATGAACATAGAATGAAAATTAATAAATCATTTTTAAAAACTTAACAAAAATATAGCAGGAGGACTGGGGATATAACTGAGTGATAGGGTACTTAATATATAGTTAGCTTACTGAGGCCACTGATTCAGTCCTAAATAGATAAATAAATTTTCTACTCCCATGTAGTACAAACCATCAGTGCTCCTGTTGAGATATTAAATCAATACAATAAACACATCAGAGATGACTTAACACTGACAGTTAAACTTAAACTAACAGTTTCAATCTATGTGATGAAATTCACATATGAAAGGGTATTTTTTTGTTTTTTAATGTACTTTCCTGTTTTGACTATATATCTGTATGTGGGAGTTTGATCCCCTGGAACAAGACAGTTGTGGGCTGCCATGTGGGTGCTAGAAATTCAACCCAGGCCCTCTGGAAGAACAGTCAGTGCCCTTAACCTCTGAGACCTCTCTTCAGCCCCTCGTGTAAGGTTTTTGGGTTTTTTTTTTTTTTTTTGTATGTGTGTGTGTGTATGTGTTTTGTTATTTTTTTGTTTTTTGTTTTTTGTTTTTGTTTGGTTTGGTTGTTGTTGTTGTTGTTTTAATGTATCAAAATAGATTAAGAAGATTTTATTTAGTTGTTTGGTGGTTGGGTTAGTAGTTTGGTTGATTCGTTGGTTGGTTGGTTGATTCATTGGTTGGTTGGTTGGTTGGTTGGTTTCTAAGACAGCGTCTAACCTGATTCCCAAGGCTGGCCTAGAACTCACTCTGTAATCCCAGTAACCCTCAAACTCTAAGCAGGCTTCCTGCCTCAAGCTTTCCAAATGCTACAGTTATAATCATGAGCCATCACACCCAACTGTGTTCTTCCTTTAAGTATGCCAATCCATGGTGTAACTTGTACTAAACACACACACACACACACACACACACACACACACACAATTAAGCTAAGCATGGTGGCACAGGTCTTTAATCCTAGCTTCTGGAAGGCAAAAACAAGAGAATCTCTGTGAGTTCAAGGCCAACCATAGAAGACTACATAGAAAGTTCCAGGATGGCCAGGACTGCATAGAGAGAATTTGTCTCAAAAATAAAATAAAATAAAATAAAATAAAATAAAATAAAATAAAATAAAATAAAAACAAAGAGTTGGGGGGGGAGTAAAAACATAAGAACAAAACAGAGTAAAACAAATAATAACTCTAGAATACTTCCTAGAGAAAGTTGTAAAAGCACAACAGTATGAATTTAATTTCATATAGCCTGGTATGTAAGAGTGCTTTAGCAAACTCATGTGATTATATATCCATTCATTTAAAGACCGTGTATCAGTGACTTAAGAGGGCACAAAAACCTGGGGACTCTATCAGTTTATAAAAGCACACTAGGCTATCAACAATATCTGAACATGTCTATATTTTTCCTCTGTTTTATTAATAAATAACATGGCTTCAGAGTTTCACAGGAATGTCTGAGTATTTATGAGATTCATTTAATAATGAAACCATAGAGGACTTGGGTTTCCTGTCCTCAGTCCTAAATCTGATGATAGGATACCTGCATTGAGAACAACCCTAAGGATTCTAGCCATCATATGAACAACTGAGCTACATGAACACATGAAGTACTTCCAGATAGGGACCTATTTTGACCCTGACATTCCAACTGACCCAAAATACCTGTTAGTTTTGTTTTATTTTGTTTTTGAAGCAGTCGCTTATCTTACAACTTCTCATACAATATTAGCTGAGGGCGATTTTGAAATTCTGCTTCTGTGACTTTCACCTCCCCAGTGCAGGGATTAGAGACACACATCACTGTCTCTGTTTTATACAGTAATAGAAACTAATCTCAGGGTGTTCTTAGGATAGGCATACTGCTGACTCCCACATGATCACTTTGGATCAAGTGTTTCTCATCTGTGAAAATAAGATTAATTAACATTATTTTATTCTTCACTTCTAAGAATCTTATCTTTAACTCTCCCCTTAAACCCAGCTTTTACTCTTAAAATTCATTTTATCTGAATCAAAATACCACTCTAAGCTGTATATGTAGCCTATGCTTGGAGGCGGTATCATTTATGATGTATACAAATAACCAGTTTATTCTTGTCCCATTATTTGCATTCTGAGCATAGCGATGAGAATTTTATTTCTTCACTTTCATTTTTTTTATTTCCGTATACAGGAAAATGGTTTTGTTAAAAGTTTCTCTTAATCTTTTAGATCTAGAGGTCAGTGAAGTGTAGAAAAGCACTTGTGGCCAAGTCTGACAATCTGGACTCATTCCTAGGACCCACATGGTGAAGGAGAAGAACCACATCCTGTAATCTGTGCCCTGATCTCCACAGGCACACCATGCTATGAGTGCTGCCTGCCACATGCACGCACACACACACACACACACACACACACACACACACACACAGTACTTTAGGTTTAATTTGAAACATGTATATCATTTCTAGTTCTCTAGCTAGCTTTCAAAATATTACTATTGCATAATTCTTTGATTAAAATGAGCTTATAGATATCTTAAGCTGAATACATCTTAGAAAATCCAATGCAATTCTAGATAATCACACCA
>LR752674.1:55965-67020 GCA_902729485.2 Mus minutoides | reverse complement strand
CTCTGGTTGGTTGATAGTAATGTTCTTCCTATGGGGTTGCAAATACTTTCAGCTCCTTTATTTCTTTCTCTAACTCCTCCATTGCTGACCCTATGCTCAGTCCAATGGTTGGCTGCAAGCATGTGTCTTTGATTAGTCAAGCTCTGGCAGAGCCTCTCAGGAGACAGGTATAACAGGCTCTTGTCAGCAAGCACTTCTTGTCATCTGCAATAGTGTCTGTGTTTGGTGTCTGTATATGGGATGGATTCTCAGGTGGGGCAGTCTCTGGATGGCTTTTCCTTCAGTCTCTGATCCACACTTTGTGTTAGTCTTTCCTTTAGACAGGAGCCTTTCTGGGTTAAAAAGTTTGGACATGAGTATGTGGCTGCATCCCCCAACCAGGGGCCTTTCCTATCCTCTGAATATGGTCTCTACAGGTCCACCCTCCCCTCTTTTGGGCATTTCAGCTAATCTCCCTGTTGAGTCCTGGGAACCTCTTGCTTTCCTGACATCTGGGACTTCACTGCATTAACATTTCTTAGTTTGTCCTATGAAGGATGTTATTTAAAGCATCTCTCTCTATATATACTGTTGCTTACACAAAAAGGGTCAATGTATTTAGTTTTGTTGTTCCAGTGTTTTAATTTCCTAAAGAGTCATTAGTTAGCACAGCCATTACCATTAAAGCTATGTCTTGGGGTGCTTGTATTTCCTACAGGTTGTAGGATTGTATTGATTAATAATGTATTTGGCAATTTTTTTCTGGTCTAACTTATGTTATTATATTTGCAAGTTACAAGGTTTTTAGATGCATGTCATGGGCTTTCTGATGACAGTGTCTGAGACTGTGTGTGTGTGTATGTGTGTGTGTGTGTGTGTGTGTGTTTAAGAAAAAAGAAACAGATGATATACTTTGTGTCATTTTGTATTACTTTTTTTTTTTTTTGAACTAGCACTCTGCCTCTTTGATTTGTTTTACTTTCAGAAGCTATTCCCTAATGTGTAACTCTTCTTTTGAGACTTACTTCCCATTAACTTTGAATACTACATACAACTCTATTGTATTGTTTAGTTTCCTCTAGTGTAAGTATTCTGATGCTCCTGTTAAATATTTGGGGAATTATATTTTCTGATTTTGTGTTGCTATGAGGCAGAATTGGATGTTATGATATCGATTTGAACCTGCCTGTGATTTGTCACAAAGAGGGAAAGCTGCAACCTGTGCTAGCATTTCTTTTCCATCTGGAGCTGTTTGACAGTGAATGCTCTTTGTGGTCTAGTGACACAGAGAACATTCTTAGAGGATTCTGACTTAATTACACTGTTTTGGTAGTGGAGGAATGGGGACATATAACCTTGAAATTTACTGCCTTTCTAATTAATGCTGCAATGTATCACATTCACTAATGAGGATGCTTTCTATAATTTTTATTAGATTCTTTTTTATCTAATGGAAACATTATTTTCCAGAAAAAAATAAAGATAAAATGTGTTAAATAAAGTGCCTTTGCTGCACTTTTTTGAGATAATAATTTACTTTTTAGAATATTGTCTCTTTATCTGCTGAATACTATTTTCAGATTTTAGTGTTGCAAAGAAGTGACAAGCACATTACATAGTTTGCCATTATTTAAATGCACTGCTTAATCTAGGTGATAATGTTTTGACTGGTATTCTTGCATCAACAATCACGAGCTAGATGCTCTCTTTCATGTTGTGCTTTGCTGTAAAACTCACTGTTTGTGTGTACCCCATGAATGGACTATGCACCTCATGCATCTATTCCTTTGTCCGTGAATATCTGGGTAAAAGAACTTGTTTGTTATGAAGAGTGACATGATACCACAGTGAGCAGATGCCTCTACAGTATGCTTACCTCAATTCTGTCAGATTTATCCTTAGGAGCAGTATAGTTGTATTTTATGGAGGTTCCAACTTTTAGTTTACTTGTGAAACTCTTTTGTGATTTCCATAATGGTTATAGCATTTTGCAGCATCACCATTAGTAAATTTAGGCTCTATACTCCCCAAATCTTCACCAGTGCTTGTTACTATCTACCATTTTTTTTAAATGTTGGAGTTTTACTTTCTTTAAGGGCTTATACAATTATGTGTTTATATGTGAAGGAACCCACAAATTCCAGAAGACAATGTCAGATCATCTGGAACTGCAGTTACAGAAGGGTTTGAACTATGTACTGTGGGTTCTTGGAATTAAAACCTGGTCTGTAGGAAAACAGCAAACATCTGTAACTGCTAAGCCATCTCTCTAGCTCCTTACATTAGCTTTAATGCTTTAAAATTTATTAAATTAGTTCTTTGACATTTTACAACCTGTATAAAATGCATGCATATTACTCAAGTCTTTGGCATACTGTGTTTTTTCTATTAACTGCCTCTCCTCCCTACAAGTCCTTTTCCATATTTATACCTATCTATTTTTGAGACAGATGATTTTAACCAGCACAGGCTGTCTTTTTTCCACTGGATAGTTTTAGCTCCCTTGTCAAAGATCAGGTGGCCATAGGTGTGTGGATTCATTTCTGGGTCTTCGATCCTATTCCATTGATCTACCTGTCTGTTGCTGTACCAGTACCATGAAGTTTTTGTTACAATTGCTCTGTAGTACAGCTTGAGGTCAGGCATGGTGATTCCACCAGAGGTTCTTTTATTGTTGAGAAGAGTTTTCGCTAGTCTAGGTTTTTTGTTATTCCAGATGAACTTGCTAATTGTCTTTTCTAGATCCTTGAAGAATTGAGTTGGAATTTTGATGGGGATTGCATTGAATCTGTAGATAGCTNACAGCTTGAGGTCAGGCATGGTGATTCCACCAGAGGTTCTTTTATTGTTGAGAAGAGTTTTCGCTAGTCTAGGTTTTTTGTTATTCCAGATGAACTTGCTAATTGTCTTTTCTAGATCCTTGAAGAATTGAGTTGGAATTTTGATGGGGATTGCATTGAATCTGTAGATAGCTTTTGGCACGATAGCCATTTTTACTATTTTGATTCTGCCAATCCATGAGCATGGGAGATCCTTCCATCTTCTAAGATCTTCCTCAATTTCTTTCTTCAAAGACTTGAAGTTCTTGTCATACAAATCTTTCACTTCCTTCATAAGAATATTTTATTTTTACTTACATTTATATATTTTAATTGGGTTACAAGATGGTAGTTTGCTCTTGTTTGTGGCCATAGAAGCTGATTCTATTTCCTAGCTATTTTATGTAGAGGAACAATGAATAGGAGCACCTTTCTTGAAAGAGGATGTAGGGACCCTTAAATATGTATCCAGGAATGATATAAAAATATAGCATTTTTTTAGTAACCATTCTGATTTAGGTTACAAAGAACCTCAAGTAGTGTTAATTTTCATTTATTGCTAATGTTGTTGAATACATTAAAATGTGTATTAACCAGTTAGAATTATTTTAAGGAGACTCATTTTAGATCTATCATTGATTTTATTGGGTTATTTGTATCATTTATGCTTTGTTTGCAAATTCCTTTTGTGAATTTGAGGTATTAACTCTGTCTGATGTATAAGATTTCTGATAAAGATTTCTCCTAAGATTTGCATTTTCTGAGATTTTTATTCATGATGTGTTCTGTGATCTTGATCTAGAATGCTGCTTCTTTTATGTCTAGAATTCATAGAAACTTTCTGCTCATAGTGGCCAAAGTTTGCCAGATATTCCATTCCTTCTTTTAAAAAATTTGTCCTTATTGTATGATTAAATACTTGCTCTTTATCATTAAGTCCTAATATTTTGTCTTTTACATGATTACTTCTGCCTGTGATGTGTTTTTCATTGAGTTCTCAAATTAATTTTAATGAAATGTTTATTTTGAACTTCAGTGAAGATCTGGATTCTTCAATGTTTTTAATTCTTGATTGAATTCATGTTCCATGTCCTTAATTTATTTTATTCAACACCTTATCTGTGCTTTTTGGTCTTCAGTGAAAATTTTTATTTCCATCCTAAGTATTTATGCATGTCCTCTTTGAATTCTTTGAATATATATATTTTTTTTAATTCTATGTATTAAGATTCCTTTAAATTGTTCCTCTTGGGAAACATTACTGTAGGGCTATTGAGCTTTACAGGGAACCCATTGCCTTGTTTCTCTCATAATGCTTATAATTTTGGTAATGGGATCTGTAGATGGGAATTTTTGTTTGAATATGAGTTGCTGACCAATCTACATTGATGAGGAATTGCTCTTTGTTATTATTGTAACTGGGATGCTGGATCTGGTAGGAGATGCTATGGCAGACTAAGGTTAAGGGGTCTCACCATTGTTGGTTATGTATATGACTGAGTGGGGACATTCTCAAGGCTGAGCTAAGGACTCTTATCATTGGGAGTAGGAACAAGGTCCCAAGACAGTCTGGAAGGTGAGGTGCTTAATATATGTGGTTACTTGGACAATGTCTCAGGGTACCCCTTTTTTCCCACCTCTGAGACAATGCTATAATTAGCCCAGGCTAGTTTAGCACTCATAATCTCCCATTTTATCCTCACAAGTACTGGTATTGCATTTATATACTGCTATATACAACTTAGTATTTACTTAATAAATATTTTATCACACTCTCTTAATCAATTAGCTTAATAGGCTGGAAACATATCTTAATGAAGGAAATATACAGTTTTCTACCTATCTAAATGTAAAGTACTAATCATTGGCTATAAAGAAAAGAAGCCCATATTGCTGAGGTTAAAATGTTATGATGATGGTAGATAGCTTCCTAACATAAACTTCCCAACTGCAATTTCCTGTGGTACTTGAATTATTTTTTAGTTTGTCTCATGTAGCCTGTATAGCATGGGAGGCTGTGAATTATTATCTTCTAATCCTTTTTCTTCACCTCCTCATGTGCTGGGATTATAGGCCATGCCATCACATCCAGAGACTTATTCACAGCTTCACAGGGTCATTTAGGTATATCTTAATACTAGCAAATATTCTACCTTTTTGTTGGGGGCTATGCGATGTGCCCCACAAAACCTGGGTTCTCTGGAAGGCAGACTGGGACTTGTAAGAACTAGATGGGAGAGAAAAGAAAACATTGAGACGAATCATTGATCAGAACATGTCTGTCTTTTACTGAAACATTTTTCTTAGTCTTGAGAGGGAAGGCCCTGCTATCCAGTTCCGGGGGGGGGGGGGGGCTGGCTCCATCTTGGAGACCACATGGAGCCAAGCTGCTATGTTGAGCCGCCTTCTTCCCAGGACCTCTTATTTTAATTAGAGTTCTTTCTTGGTTTGGGGAGAGGAGGCCCCACCCACAGTCAGCTCCATGCACCACCTGGGATGTGGTTCAAAGTCTGAAGCACTGTGAAATGTCCCAGCTGGAAGGAAGGTCCCTGATGTGGTACAGCAACAAGCAGCAGCCTCTGGAGAAGGCAGGTGTAGATTAGCACAACAATGGAAACCAGCCTTGGCTGGAGAACTACAATGTGTATGGCTTCCTGTGGCATGCCCTCAGAGACATCAGGTCTGAACTCCAGCCTGGAAAAGGCATGGGGAAATGGAGATCACACCTTTTCACTGCTAAAACAGCTCTAATTCACTACTTATAAATAATATTACTGAATATTTCAGATTACAAAAAATGTATACCTTACTATTTATTTATAGTGCTTAGCATTTTTAGAATATTTTCTGTCTTTCGGCATGAGGACTATTCAGATTAATGATGTATGTCTAGACTAAATTCACAACCTGTAATTTTATGTTGCCAAATGTTTGGAGCTTTTATTTCTCAGTACCTACATTAGGCAGATGATAAAATTAATGATAGACATGTCATCAGGCAGAACTCAACAATATACTTTAAGCTACTCTGCCTGTGCAGTACCCAAATATAATGGTATAAATAATGAACTTTTAACTCGCTCAACTCTATCAAGTATTAGCTACATGATTTAGACAAGTTACAAGACATGTGTTTCTTATTCATGTACATCGATGAAGATAGTTTATTATACATAAGATTGTTTTCAGTATTATTGTAGGGTTAGAGGGGTCCTGTGTCCACTCTGTCACAGAGCTCAGGCCTCTCGGTGAGGCAGGATACAGGAGTTTTGACTGCATGTATCCCATGCCAGTTAATCCAGGGGACTCTGGGACTGAGGGAGCACTGTCTGAGGTCCCAGGGACAGTTAGAGGTGGCTCAGGGGTTCCCAGGCCTGCAAGGAGGCCATGGCCATTTGGTTCTCACTCTGCTGGGAGCTATAGATGAGCTGAGGATGGAGGGGGAACCTTCAGGGGCGGGGCAAGGAGGAAAAAGAGTGGAGCTCCAACGGGGTCACCTGGGGATAGACTTCTTGGCTTGTTGGTTTTGGCTTGGCATGGTGGCTATAGCTGAGGAGTGCAGAGAGGTCTGGTACAGGGTAAGGGAGCTTAGACAACCTTCTTTAAGTGAAGTCCTTCTCCATTGCTCCCCTTGGTGGATCCTGATGAAAAGAGGCAGTCCATGGTTTTAAGGCATTTATTGTCATGGTGGTAATTGGATGAGTAAAACCATACCCCACTTCTCAGGGCAGGCTTGAAGTTAAATGCCTTTTACAGGGAGGAGTGTCTGGGAAGGGGAGTTTGGCTAAGTCTCCAGGCCTTTAGGTACCTCATTAAAATTGAGATCTGTCTTGAGTCTATGTGACCTGTGGTCACATCCTCCACCTGTAGAGGGGCTTGGGGTTCTTCTACTACATGATTGATGGCCCACAAATCTATGGAGGGTTGCAGCCTCTAGCCAGGAGCCTGTTGTCCAGGAACCAGGTTAAATGCCTGCTGTACCTTCAGGATCATGAGGGTTTCTAACCTTTGCTCAACCAGGAACTAGACTCCCTTTCATGTCCCTATATATCATGAGTCTATATTTAATATGGTACAAAGTAACATATAGCAGCCAGTTAGAGGTGGCTCAGGGGTTCCCAGGCCTGCAAGGAGGCCTGGGAATATTACATTGAGTAATATTCTTCTGGCTAGATCTTGTGATATCCTTGATTACAGGGTCATCTCTCAAGAGTAGTCAATAAAATGTGGCCCAATTTCTCCAGCAGTTATACTAGCAAGGAAAGTTGATTCCTTAGTGGATGGTTTCCTTTATCCTGTCCAGGAGCAGCTTTCAAATGACTGTCTTTTGATTTGCAGGTTTCCTGCAGAAATTCTGCACCACTTAAAACTGAATCTCTCCTGAGGACCCTGAGCTTCTTACTTTAGCTTCTTTCATACAGATGAACATATATTTATGTTAAATTGTGTTATATTTAAAATCAAAATAATCTTTCTTTCCTGGACAATATAGTATTTTACTGTCATCTAATTGTAGTGTTTAAAACTATTTCTGTCATACAAATAGAAGAATCTAAAATAAGATTTAAAAAGACCAATCAATGTTTTAATTTTTTAAATCATATGTATGTGAATGGGATTTGTGTGAAGGTATGTACATGTGAGTGCTGCTGCCTCCACATGCCAAAGGTTCCATATTCTCCTAAATCTGGAGTTACAGGCAATTGTGAGAACCTCTATGGATGCTGGGAATCAAACAGGTTCATTTTCAAGATCATTCTGATCGCTTAACTGCTGAGGCATATCTATAGTACCAAATAGAATTGTATTGACTATAATAATAAATTACTAATAAGATTTTATTAAAATATTACACTGGGTTTCACATATATGTTTCTGAATGTAAGGCCACAATTGTTGACATTTGTGTACTCAGTGTTTTAACTAGTTATAAGATTTTAATATATACATATACACATACACATATAGATGCACATAGACATTCACATATGCAACTTTCAACTTTCTTATATAATTTATTTCTATTTCAATATTTCAAATTTGCTTTGAAAGTGATATGATTACACTGGATTTCTAATGAGGTAAAAAGTTGAGATTTTTTTGACACAAACATAAGACATATACTTATAGATTATTACATCCTAGGCTAACTATCAACATATAAATAATACAAGTGTGATATTTTTATTATAATACTAAGTTAATATTTTGTAATTCAAATATTCACATATAAAACTTATTATTTTCAAATTTTCTTTCAAGTGGTGCCTTTTTTTTTCCCAAACTGTTTCTATGTGATTTAAAAGTAAATAATCAATGCCACCAAATGGGTGCTTTATTCCTCTTCTTTTGAAAAATATCAGACCCTAGTGAGGGAAATAAGATTAGCTGTGTTTGGTCCAAAACTACATTCATATCATTGGGAAATATCAGTCCTATTCAGGAAAGCAATAGAATATCTATAGATTGTATCCTGTATTCATCTCAGCTGTGGGATTTACAGCTACCCTTGCCATCACACAGAAAAAAAATAAAGATACATAGAGAACAAGTGCACTACCAAAATGCTGTTCCTCTCTTCTACTGTAGTTCAGTGAGGGTTTATTTAGAAAGCACCCATGGATAAATCTTCAACTAGGACCTAGATTCAGCCCTGCTCTCTCAACAATGGTTGCCTTACATAGTAGACACCTCTAAAAATACTGACGTTTTAGATGCAAGAGAAAATTAAGGTAGTTTGGAGGAACTATTAGTGACACCAGTGCTCTGAATTACAAAAATAATATCAATCCAAGATGAAAACGAAAAAGAAAAGATATTTAGCAGAACTAATTAAAAGCTTAAAAACAGTAATAAAACTAAATAGGTACAAATACCTTTGGAATGTTAACAAATGCCAGGGGCAACTTTATGTTTCAAGCAGTTGGTACAACTAAATTTTTTTTTATGCTGAATGAACAAATCTATTAAGAGTGAAGAAGATAAGAGTTAGTTTATAATCTCACTGGGGAAAAAAGGCCAATCAAAACTTAATTGGATCCATTTAAAAGAAAAAAGCTAAACAATGTACTAAAAACTGCAGCCATAATTAAGGAGGCATTTAAGGATTAATACAATATACTCTAATACTGTATGTCTTCGGGTAACAAAATCAGCCCTGATTTAGACTTTGAAGACTGCAATTAGCAAAATTTTCCACTAATAAGCAAAATCTTTTGAAATTTTTATTTCTGTAGAGAAAATTTAAAGTTGTACTGAAGGCCATTCATGAAAGAAATTGTTGAGTCCAGATGGTTATTCAATAGTGCTTCATAAAGGGAAAATGGCACTAGAATTTACTTCCTTAATAATTGGCACTAGCTCAAAATAATTCTTCCATTTTTTTTCCTGAGAATGACCTGAGGGTCTCTATTGCAAAGGTATATAAGATGAGTTTTGTTTTGTGAATGTTAAAAAAGACAAGCTTCATTTGAGTATAATTTTAACATTAATTCTCAAGCAGTAAGAATCTTGTTTCACTGAAGGTTTGTTCTTATAATCTATATAAACCAATACTCACTATAATTAATTATTACTGTAATTAATTATTATTATTAGAAATACTTGCAAGTGGTACTGAAATTATCTTATAAAACAAAACAGCTACTTATCATCCTTGATCAAATATAAGCAACTGCCTCTAATCTTTTATTTCATATTCTCAGAATAAATATTTTGGGCCAGCAAACCAGACTTCTGCATTTTGATAAGCAAAGAACTTTGCAGGTACCCTTATGCTTGGAATTCAGTTTCCCAGACATTCGGAACTCCTCCAAACTTGCTGGTTGTCCAGCTTCTGGGCAATGTGGTCTTGGTTATCATCATTCGAATCACATCCCAATTCCCAGGACAAGTCCATAGGCTTACATTAAAAACAAAAACAGTCTCTAAAGGCAGAGAATAATGCTATGATATACAATTAAAATAACAAATGATGCATATTTTTTACTTATATGTCAAAGTATATGTGTACGTGCTAGTACTCATTATATAAAATAAAGAAAGAACAAGCAAGCAAACAAACAAACAAAAAAACACTCACTATTGCTGCCTGTGATCTCCATAGTCATATTAGTAATTCAGTCATTGCCAGACACTTAACAAATATGTTAGGTTGAATCATAGATGCAATAACAGTTTGGCCTAGTTATGAATATGAACATCTCAGAAGACTTGGCAGGAAAGAATAGATTCTGAGCAGGCCATGGAACCATCTGAAATTTTGTCAGAGATGAAAATGATTGAAGGAGACACTATTGCAGAAGAGTATAAGAAAATAGCAAGGTGTTAGAGAATATGTGGTGGGCTCATTAGTACTTCAGTGAAGCCTAAAGTTGGAGTAGTGAAGAAGAGCACAACACAATGATGGGGAAAGGGCTTTATGTGTGGTGTTTCATAGTTATTTGGAAATATGTTTAAAGGAAGTCATTAGCAGAGACCATAATTTTAATTTTCCTTTTTTATTGGATATTTTATGTATTTTCATTTCAAATATTTCCCCTTTCCCAGTTTCTTCTCTGAAACCCTCCTCTCCCATTCCTCCTCCCCCTACTTCTATGAGGATGCTCCCCCTCCCACCAACACACTCACACCTCACCACCCTAACATTCCCCTATAGCTTCTGGCTATTATAAATAAGGTTGTTATGAACATAGTGGAGCATGTGTCCTTATTATATGTTAGAGCATATTTTTTTTTAATATATGCCCAGGAATGCTATAGCTGTGTCCTCAGCTAGTACTATGTCTAATTTTCTGAGGAACCACCATACTGTTTCCCAGAGTGCTTGTACCAGCTTGCAATACCACCAACAATGGAGGAGTGTTCCTTTTTCTCCACATCCTCACTAGCATCTGCTGTCACCTGAGTTTTTGATTTTAGCCATTCTGACTGCTGTGAGCTGGAATCTCAGGCTTGTTTTGATTTGTATTTCTCTGATGACTAAGGATGTTGAGCATTTTTTTTCAACTTTTATTAGATATTTTCTTCATTTACATTTCAAGTGTTATCCAGAAAGTCCCCTATATCCTCCCCCCTCCCGGCCCTGCTACCCTACCCACCCGCTCCCACCCCCTGGCCCCCGGCGTTCCCCTGTATTGGGGCATATAAAGTCTGCATAACCAAGGGGCCTCTCTTCCCACTGATGGCCAACTAGGCCATCCTCTTCTATATATGCAGCTAGAGACACGAGCCCAGGGGGTACTAGTTAGTTCATGGT
>LR752674.1:0-55865 GCA_902729485.2 Mus minutoides | reverse complement strand
TTAGGTGCTTCTAGGCCATTCGATATTCCTCACTTGAGAATTCTTTGTTTAGCTCTATACCCCATTTTTAATAGGGTTATTTTGTTCTCTGGAGGCTAACTTCTTGAGTTCTTTGTATATTCTGGATATTAGCCCTGTATCAGATGTAGGATTTAAAGATCTTTTCCCAATCTGTTGGTTGCCATTTTGTCCTAATAACAGTGTCCTTTGCCTTACAGAAGTCTTGCAATTTTATGAGATCCCATTTGTTGATTGTTGATCTTAGAGCATAAATCCATTGGTGTTCTCTTCAGGAAAATTTCCCCTGCACCCATATGTTTGAGGCTCGTTCCTACTTTATTTTCCTTTAGTTTCAGTGTGTCTGATTTTTTTGTGGCAGTCCTTGATCCACTAGGAATTGATCTTTGTATAGGAAGATAAGAATGGATCAATGTGCATTCTTCTACATTCTGACTACATTTTTTATTAGATTTTTTTAATTTACATTTCAAATGCTACCCCCTTTCCTAGTTTTTCTCTGAAAGTTCCATATACCCTCTCCCTGCCCTGCTCCCCATCCCACCCACTCTTGCATCCTGGCCCTGGCATTCCACTGTACTGTGGCATATAATCTTTACAAGACCAAGGGCCTCTCCTCCCATTGATGGCTGACTAGGCCATCCTCTGCTACATATGCAACTAGAGACAAAAGCTCTGGGGGTACTGGTTTGTTTATAATGTTGTTCCTCCTATCCAGTAGCAGAACATTTTATCTCCTTGAGTACTTTCTCTAGCTCCTTCATTGAGGGCCCTTTATTCCATCCAATAGATGACTGTGAGCATCCACTTCTGTATTTGCCAGGCACTTACATAGCCTCACAAGGGATAGCTATATCAGGGACCTGTCAGCAAAATCTTGCTGGCATATACAATAATGTCTGGGTTTGGTGGTTGTTTATGGGATGGATCCCCAGGTGGTGCAGTCTTTGGATGTTCCTTCTTCCCTGTCAGCTCTGAACTTTGTCTCTGTAACTCCTTCCATGGGTATTTTGTTCCCCATTCTAAGAAGGAACATTTATGCTATTTCTTCAAGTCAGCCACAGTTGCTGTTTTGCTCATGATTTCTATGTAGCAGTATATCTAGAAATAGAGGACAAGTATCGTGTCAAGCACAAGAAAAGATGTAATCTAATGGTTATCCTAAATTATGCTTATGTTGTTTTGATAGAGTGTCCTAGTATGGGTTCTAGTTCTCTTGGCTTTACAGATGTCATGTATAGAATTTATTTATTAAACTGAAATAAGAAAGAAAATGCATAGCTATGGTACATCTGTGTCAGTGTAACCGTCATAAAGTCTTCAGCTACAATAGCATAAAAATATTCATAAATTAGATGAACAAAACTTCTCTACCCATTAAATGCAATGTAGATAACAAAAAACACAGTTGTTGGTATGTTGTGTGCATGTTTTGTCATCTTGCTTAATAAAATTGGGACATGTACTTCTTTTAAGTGTAAGGGAACAGATGAAATTCCCAGGAAGTATTCAGCAGACATGACCTCTAGGGTGAACCATTGTCCCTCCCAAATAAAGGCTTTTAGCTTGCTCATAATGACACTGCTTTTGTTACTGATGTATCATAGAGGTCTTTTCATGACAGTAAATATGGATCAAAGGTGTCTTTTAGATGACTTGACCAGATATCATTTGATACATGCATGAAAATTTGATTACAACCTATCTTATAAAAATTTTTCAAGTGTTTCTCAGCCATTCGGTATTCCTCAGTTGAGAATTTTTGTTTAACTCTGTGCCCCACTTTTTAATGGGGATATTTGATTTTCTGGTGTCCACCTTCTTGAGTTCTTTGTACCCCCTGAGCTCATGTCTCTAGCTGCATATATAGAAGAGGATGGCCTAGTTGGTCATCAGTGGGAAGAGAGGCCCCTTGGTCATGCAGACTTTATATGCCCCAGTACAGGGGAACACCAGGGCCAAGATGTGGGAGCGGGTGGGTAGGGGAGCAGGGCCGGGAGGGGGGAGGGTATAGGGAACTTTCTGGATAACACTTGAAATGTAAATGAAGAAAATATCTAATAAAAGTTGAAAAAAAAAGGGGGGGGATTTTTGGAGAGGAAACTAGGAAAGTGGATAGCATTTGAAATGTAAATGAAGAAAACATTTAATAAAAAAAGTTTAAATTTTTTTTTTCTAAATAGGTGTCTATGTTTTTTTTTTGATTTTTGTTTTTCCAAAAGGCCTTTACTGTTGGTTGTCCCTCTCCACACTCTGTCCTTTACCCTTCTCTCTCATCCACACCCCCATTTAATCCTCCTCTTCAAGTTTCATTCTGTTTTATTTTGTATAAATGCCTACAAAGGAGTTTTGATGTCCAAGTACTTATGCTTTTGACAAGTGGATGATACTAAGGAACCTCACCTCAGAAAACATGTATTAAACTAACGATGACCTTTATGTAATTTTGTATTGCATTGTGCAGTGGGCTTCAACTTTTGAACTCAAGAAACTAATTTGACCACATCATAATGCATCCTTTCATTCTTTTGGTACTTCAGATCATTCTTTGATTACTCAAACAAGTAAAATAATAAGCACTGGAAATATGGTATGCTTTGTCAACCAGCTTACTGAGGAAATTCTTCGCAATATAAGACCTGGTCATTTGCCTAAGTTCCAAGTTGACCTCAGTATTCACAAAGAAGTTATTAAAGTTATTAAAGCACTCAGTCTTCTTTGAAGACTTTTTTGTTGTTGTTGTTAATCATAATTATGTGAGTTAGAAAAGGAGAAAACTGAAAAATTCAAATGGAAATATCCTGAGAGTTTTTACATATGGAATCAGAAATGTATGGGTTTTCATGTACCACAGCAGTAGGTCTGCAGCATTGAATTTATCTGAGAGACTGAACATGGTATTCTTCTTCATAAGAGGTTACCTTTCTCACTGAGTAATTGGACTACCATCTACCAGAAGTTTAGAAATCTAGGAAACTTAGGGCAAATATTAACCTTCTTTATTCTATGCCCCAACCACATGAGCATTTTATTTATTTTTAGTATCAAGTAAAATCTATTCTGTCATGTAAAAATGTCCTCTTCTTGAACCATCTAAGAATGCAGTCTTCTTGAAGCATCTGTTTATAAGGATATGCAACTGAAAGTGCATGTTGAAGTCTTAATAAATGCTGTATATATTATTTAGCTTCATGCCTAAGTGTATCAAGAGTTTTATTTTAAGTAGCATTCCATGGGTTTATCTGGTACTGAAAAGTTGACTCTCCATGGTTGGGTGTTTTAAATTCATTGCTATTTATATCGCTGGCATTTTCTGAGTAATTTTTTACTCCTGCAGCTGCTGTCTCTGCCTCTGTACCACTCTGCTTTCCAAAAACAAACACATGAGTAGAAAAACAGAGTGATCCTGTGTCACCATTTCCTCCAGTGGAAGGCTGCAAGCAGAAGCACAGCCAATAAAATAGGAGATTTTAAAATTGCAGTTAACTGCAATAATTCTATTTTTTTAAGTAGAAAACTTTAAGCTCAGAGCTTAAACGGCTGCATCAATGTGGTCTAGTTTCAGACAGCTGAGGGTTACTAGTGTAGAAAAGCTTTGGGATCATTTTCTCATTATTAGAAAAGAAAGCTAGAAAGTACTTGTTCGCTGGTTTTTAATCAGTTAATGCCATGGGCTGCAAGCTCCTTCAGAAGGAGATTCTGCTTGGTTAGTAATACATTAAACCGCAATCCAGTGATCTGTCTATGCATAATGATACAATATATTCTTCTACTGATCAGTTCTTTTCCTAGGAAAATGAATAGACCTGCTTTTGGTGGAACCAACTAACAAAAGAGCTTTGTAGATAAAATTGACAGACCTTATAGGGTTTAGTGTCGTTTGAATGCTTAAATTAGAAACACTTGTGTTAGGATTAAACTGGAAAATGAGCTAATCTAATTGCATGTCCAAGCAGATATATGTCAAATCCAGTTTCTTATGATCATTGAATTATAGCGCAGCTCATAAATGGAGTTAATATAAGAGAAGATGTTCTTAACAGTGTCTGAGAACAATGTTACTCCATTCTTTAGAAACATATAATTTTTTTTTTTGGTCCTATCAATTTGTCTGGAGTTATGTGAGAGTACCAGTTGTTAAGCCCATAGATTCATATCGTTATTGATCATAAATGTTGAATATAACAGTGGCTCATATCTACACCTATTTTTTTCAGTAATAAATATTTTACTTTTTATTTATGTGTGTGATTGGGTCTCTGAGTATATATATATATATATATATATATATATATATATATATATATATATATATATATATATGTTCTCTAAGTACATGCAGTTGACACAGAGGCTAGAAGTTGGTGTCAGATTCCAAGAAGCTAGTATCTCAGGTGGTAATGAGCTGCCTCATGTGAGTGCTGATAAGTGAACCCCAATTCTCTGAACAAGTAACAAACACTCTTAACCACTGAAGCATCTCTCCAGCTCCTATACTTAATTATAATTTTAAGTACATATAATTGAAAATATCACCATTTCGTAGTGTTTTTTCCTACAGATACAATATGTTTCCTATACACCTTTATAAATTATTACACTTATATGTAGTTTCCTTAAAATATAACTTGTATATTTGGTGATTTAATATGAAGATGATTAAATAATATTTTCTGAAATATATGATACATTTGTAAAAAAATAAAATTTTATGCAATTCTCTAAAAAGTATTTACCTTAAATATTACTTAAGCCCACAGCAATATATCAATGAAAACAATTAAATTTTCAAATGAAACATTACTTTTGACATTGAAAGTATGAATCCAGTGAGTTTGAATGATGGTTGTCTAGTTAAGCGAGTGAAATGCATCCATGTATTTGTATTAATAAAAACAGTATGAAGCACCATTTTTAAGCTTTTGCCAATAAATAAAGACACTTGGGCCTTTATTGAGAGAGAGAGAGAGAGAGAGAGAGAGAGAGAGAGAGAGAGAGAGAGAATAGTAATGATTCCCATGGCTTTAATCTAAGCAGGTAAATTTGTAGGCAAGATTACTTTACAAATGTGAGTAATGTGAGTAAGTTTGGGCAGGAATTGATTAGGGTTGAACTGGTAATCCTATTTTACTTGGCTTTTATATGCTGTTAGTATTAGTTTTAGTGATCAACTTGGCATATTTGGGAACAAGGAACTCATATTGAGAAATTGCCTCCTTCACAGTGTGGGTAACTCTGTGGGGCATTTTCCTGCTTAATGAGAGAGACCCAGACCACTGTGGGAAGAGACAGCCCTATGCAGTAGATCTGGTTTGTATGGGAAAGGTAGTTGAACAAAAGACTAGTAACAAGCCAGTAAGCAGTTTCTTATCAGTTACTTCTGCTTTAAAGCCCCTGTCTTCAGTTCCTGCCTTAGCATCTCTTAATTAAAGATTGCAACCTGCTTCTCAGCTTCTTTCAGCCTTCCCTAATTCAACAACAGGGGTAAACTGCTTCTGTCCATTGTTTGGGTGCTGAAAAAAGATGAAGAGAAGGGTGTCCCTGTAGGAGGACCAGCAGACTCAATTAAACTGGACCCCTGAGTTATCCCAACCACTGGACCACCAAATAGGCAGCATACACCAGCTGATATGAGGCCCCCAACACACTTACAGTAGAGGACATCCAGGTCTGTGTTCATTCAGAGATAATGCACCCTACCCACAAGAGACTGGAGGCCACAGGGTGTTTAGAGGTTGGATGGGATGGGGGATGGGGACATCCATGTGGAGACAGGAGGGGGTGGGCAGGAAATGCGGGACGTGGAACAATCAGAGGGTCAGTGATGGGGGGAATAAAATATGGAGTGTAAAAAATACATATAAATAAATTTAAAATACACACACATACTGAATGAAACTGTCAATCAATCAATCAATCAATCAATCAATGTAACCTGAAAGCCAAATGTTCCTTCTCCTCCCGAAGTTGCTTTGGTCACTGAAAAGTAGATAAAACCAGGACATATGCATGATTACTCAGGATAATGTAGATACTTGTATTAGTTCACATTTTGTTCTTAATTGTTGTCTCACTTTAAAACATTTCCTCCCTTTAATACTGCTGAGCACGGTAGAGCTGAAAGGAGTAGATTAGCGATCCCAGCCATTGTGGTTTGCACTAGAATGGGTCTGACAGCCCTGTATGAATACTTAGTCCTTAGTTACTGGGACTGTTTAGGACTGTTTGGGAATGTTTTGGAAGTGTGTTACTGTGGATGGGCTAGGAAGCTTCAAAAGCCCATTCTATTCTTTGTTAGCTCTCTCTGTCTCCATCTTGCCAATCAGGATCTAAGTCCATAGCTACTGCCACAGTGCCATGCTGACCTGTCTGCTGCCACATTACTTGTCTTGAAGATCAGTTCCTGCCTCTGAAACAGCCCCATTTTAAATGTTTTCTGTTATAAGTTGTCATGGTCATGTTTTGTTTTTTTTGTTTTTTTGTTTTTTTCACAGCAATAGAAAAGTAATTATAACACCAACCTACTCTGGCATTTAGTTTCAACTATGACATTTTAATTATCCTAAATTTGCTAGTCCAAATATCCACATGCATGGACATAAATGTAAGTAGACTATTTACATCTAACCAAATTCAATAGGAAACACAATATGTGAATTTTACATATAAAATATTTTAATAAACTCAATAAAAGGTTAAGTAGTACACTTAATAAAAAATAAGAGATTTTTTTATTAGATATTTTGTTTATTTACATTTCAAATGCTGTCCCAAAAGTACCCTATACCCTCCCCCCGCCCTACTCCCCTAACCTCCCACTCCCACTTCTTGGCCTCAACAGAGGAATGGATACAGAAAATGTGGTACATTAACACAGTGGAGTACTACTCAGCTATTAAAAACAATGAATTTATGAAATTCTTGGGCAAATAGATGTATCTGGAGGATATCATCCTGAGTGAGGTAACCCAATCACAAAAGAAGTCACTTGATATGCACTCACTGATAAGTGGATATTAGTCCAGAAACCTAGAATACCCTAAATACAATTTGCAATACACAAGAAAATCAAGAAGGAAGACCAAAGTGTGGATAATTCATTCCTCCTTAGAATAGGGAACAAAACACCCATGAAAGGAGTTACAGAGACAAAGTTTGGAGCTAAAATAAGAGATTATAAAGAGGAATACAACCAAGTGACAGCTCAGTAGTAAAGATCGCAAACAAAAGGAACCAGGACTCAAGTGGGTGGAATGCTTTGGGCAAGCCCCATTCCTGCAGTAATTTGTCCATCTCGTGAGTAGGAGAGTTCTGTTCTGCCATGGATACATGTGCCCTAGGCATTTTAGCGATTTTCCTTGGCTTTGTAAAAGTCTTCTTTCAAAGTGGGCATGTTTTCCTCACATAGAGAAGCTGCT
Source organism: Mus minutoides (assembly GCA_902729485.2). Taxonomy (NCBI): domain Eukaryota; kingdom Metazoa; phylum Chordata; class Mammalia; order Rodentia; family Muridae; genus Mus; species Mus minutoides. The sequence goes on along the minus strand of LR752674.1, from coordinate 48,429 downwards.
GAAGTGATGATTGGAAATGTTTTCCTAGCATTTCCTGCTGACATTATTCAGCTATCTTAACAGGAGAAGAAAACATTATTGTTTCATATGGCGTAAAATAATAAGGAATATTATAGCAGAACTCAGCTCTCATCTCCTTCCTGATGGTTTTCTCCATACATTATTGCTTATTTATGGCACCAAATATTTTTCTCTTGAGACAAAGTTTATTGCTCTTGTAGCGGTTACATGGTGCAAATAAAATGGTCATGATTACATTCTTTCAGGAACTGTGGCTGCAGTTTCCCAATTTAGTCACCTAAGGTATATATTTGAACAATTTTCTTTCCCTAGTGTACAAGGAGTTGAAAGGCACTCTCATAATAATTAGATAGTAGGTTTGATATGACCCTCAGCAGTATGGGGTTCAGTAATGATATATGTAAATTCTAGAACCAAGGACTTGCCTGGCCAGCATCTCAAGATGTTTATAACCACGTAAATAGCAAGAATGCTATGGTTTTTTAGTTTCAACAAAACAGTGCCATCTTGTAATTTATTGTATATGTTTATTTGAGAGGTTTTTTTTTTTTTGAAATTGTCCTTAGAACCAAGTATTTTTTAAGTTTTGGGTAGGTAGATTTAACCAGTGATGTTATCAAAACATATTTGGTGACAAAGTTCCGCATGTATTGAACATACTAACTTTTTTCATGTCATGATTCTTATGTAATATTTTATCAGAAGTATCAATATAAATTTTGCATGATGTTACATATTGTAATCAATTTACCAATGATTTAATTACCCAGGAAATATGCAAATATTTTACCACAATGAATTTGATCACCTATGGGTGTTACTGTCCATGGACACACTGGGATCGATGTTATGAATTTGCTGATGGATTACTGTACTTTATATTAAAATTTAGAGATGTCTGCTGTGTTCTCTCTGTATTAGTACAGATTAAAAACCTGAAATTCTATATATGATGTGAGATTTCAGATGGATAAACTGACCAGTACACCAAATTGGGTTTATGTCAAAAGTAACTCAAGTTATTTAATTTGATATCTGTATAAAACTAACATCAAGTTCCCTGGCTCACACGTGGTTGTCTTCTCCATCGTATTGGTCTCATTGTTTTTGTCCCTTCTCTTTAGCCTGCCTATTTCCATTCCCTTCTTTGTCTTCTTTTGTCTTACCTTCATTTTTCTTCTTCATTGATATTTAGATGACTCAAACATAAGTCACATTATCCTTACCACTACTTTGAGAGCTCTAGAACCATACCACCAAGCTTCAATGCATTAAGCACCAAAGGAAGAATAGCCAGAGAATTTCAACTAATATCTGTGGACTGTTAGGGTATATGGATACAAATATGAACAGTTAAACTATGTACTATATAAATGTACAAATGCTAGAATAAGATAGTAGTGTTCATTGCTGTCTAGGATAGCCACCAGAGTTTATGTATCTTTACATGGTATTTACTCTTTGTTCATAGATAATAAAGCTTTATTAATATAATTTAAAGACATGAAACAAGCAAAAATAAAAGTGTTAATTTTAGGAATATATAGCTTGTTTATTTCAATCAAAGAAGTGTAATGAGGACATTTTTATCTAGTAGTGTCTTGATATAAGTATGTGAAATAAGATCCTTACTTAGAAAATGCAATGAAGGAAAGTGAGAAAGGGAAAGCCTTGCTCCCACAGTGCTATCTCAAGCAACTGAATAGCCTTCTATATAAACTATGTAGTGTACAATATTCCTTTGAATTAGACTCCTGTGTTCAAGCAAATTGCTTGATGAATTAGTGCTTGGATTCTTCTTTCTGAGGCTATCATTAACTTTTTTTTCTCTCTTCCTGATTTTTTTTTTTTTTTTGAAAATCTAAGTGGAGATTCATTATTAACAAAAGTAGATGTTTAGATAATCATACAAATGAAATATTATTTCTTCAAAAAATTACTTAGCAGGCTTCAAGTTCCAAAGTACTTTAACTTTCTGTTTAAACATGATGCTTATAATGACAAGAAAAGAAAGGACGGGACTACATTCCTCAGAACCAGTGATAGAAGCAGCACATATTACTTAGTGTATGATAACTTAGATATTTTCAGTCCTCAGTTTTGAGAATTCCCATAAAATAACCATACAATGACTACCTCTCCAATTAAAACTAAAAGGACATTTACTTCCAAACAGCATGTCAATTAGTTCATGTAAGTCAATATTAGTTTCTGAAAAGGGGATATAGAAGAGAGTTATATATGCAGTTTGGCTCTATTATTTCTATGTGCCAAGCACAATCCACATCTATATATTGACTTTTATATGTTTTTATCTGAATTTTTGTGTATTATATATTTTTTAAATGCAGTATGGTGCAAAATTGTGTGTGCATAGTTGTATGTTTTATTGTAAGGAACTGTTCCCTCTCCCAAAGGCACTTTTATATTCCAGTCCTGCCCCATTTCTGGTATTGCACTGATGGATTATAATTGTTTTAGCAGGGTCCTAGTTGTGCCTCCTAGTTGTTTAAATTTTCAGTTACCAACAATATCTTATGTTGAGCAAACTTTTATGGACTTGATTACTGTCTATATGTCTTTTCATCATTAAGTTGAGTGCCTAATTTTTACATTGGCTAACTATTGACTCTGACATCTTCCTTTTTTATTTTACATAATAACCTTTAATAAGATATCTCTTGCAAATATTCCCCACAGTCTGTAGCTTGTTGTTGTCGTCTTCTAATCTTATAGTATTAACATGATGTTATAAATTAAACATAACAATCCATATTATAATATGAAAAATAACTAGCATTAGAATAAATATGTTCTGCCTCAAAAAAAAAAAAAAAAAAAAAAAAAAAACCTGAAGCAAATATTTCCAATAACTGTAGCATATACGAAGCCTTGGTTTAAAATGTTAGCCAGGAGAATGGGAAGATGGCTTAACAGGAAAAAAGCACACAATGATTTGATTTGAATTCTATTCTTGGATCCAGAGTGGAAAGCAAGATCCCACTAGAAAAGCTGTCCATTAGGCTTCACACATGTGACATTCATATAAGCATTTATATAGGATAGAAATAATAAGATTATCTTGTAGTTCTGCATAGGAAATTCTCACTTGAAAGCCAAGGGAATTGAAAAATATTTTACGGTCATTACTATGACCAATATTTGTTTATGATTTTTTTTTTTCTCTTTGAATGGCTCAATTCAATTATAAGGCACTTACTGAAGAATTCTGATGTGTTTTTGTGTATGCTTGTGTTAATTTGAGTCAAAAATACTGCTGTGTTTTTAATAGGCCCTACTCTCCAGTAAGCTCCAGAATCACACTATTTTGACCTTCAGGGATCCCAAATATTAGTAATTCAAACTTACAAATACAGACCATTCTTATGAGTAGTATTCTGTATTTAAAGGGTGTTCAAAACTTATGGGGAGATGTAATTTCAAACATATTATATATTTATTTTTTTATTTTTGTGAATGAATGTTTTATCTGCATATATGCCAGGATGCCATGTATCTAGTTCCTTTAAAGGCCAGAAGAGGGCAATGGATATCTTGGAACTAGAGTTACTGAATATTGTAAGCCACTGAGAGGGTGCTGGGAAACTTGGAATACTGAAAGAGCAGCAAATGCTCTTTTAACTGCCAAGTCATCTCCCCAATATCCCAGATACTATTATTAAATCTATTTGTTATATATATTTTATTATTATTATTATTATTATTATTAGTGTTTATAATATATGGATGATTGTCCCATTATGAATGTTTATGGTACTATCATACCATAGATTGTGTGTGCTATGGTTAATAAATATGCATAATAATTTCAAATATAGACATACATAATTACTCATATTAAAATCATTTTAAAATAGTCATATTTTTGTAATCAACTTATTAAATAAGTTATTCTTCATGAAATATACATCCTTCATTTTAGTATCTAAAATTCTTGATTTTAATTCAGATAATAAAATCATATAACAATACTATTAAAGTATTTCAGTGTTATTAACTTCCTAGTTACATGATATTGTTATGAAGCTTTGTAATACAACCCAGGGTTTGATAATAGTGTATCTTTTTGTAAGAATGAATTATCAGAACTCTGCCATTATTTTCATCTGAAGTCTTTGATCTGAAATACCAGCCTTGTGAGATTTCAATTTTGTAACCCCAAACTTCCTTTCATCATTTCCTAAGTGAGGTCCATAGTGTCTAAGCTACATCAAAGCAAAAAATAAAAAGTTTGTATTATATAATAAAATTACCCAAACCACAATTTAAATCAGCCTTCTATTGAAAATAGTGTATTTCAAGAGTTGTATAAAGGAACAAGAAGGGAATTTCTCTTCATCACTTTAGGTACTATGTATCTTTAGTTAATAGTTCATCAGAACCAACTCCCTTTAGGGAAAAAGATCCAGTAAACGCATCAAAGAGTAAAATGCTGAGAACATCATAAGCATTTAATTTTGTCACTGTTCTTTCTTTCTCAGAACTAACCATTTCAAAGCTTTCATCTGGGCACTTGTTCCTACCAATGAATTACACCTGCCTTGCTGTTTTGTACAAAATTTAAATATTATGTGAAAACCAATGGATTTCAAAGAGACTGTTGTTGAAATGTGTTCATGGGCGGTCGGATTGGCACTGGTGTTCTTTTAATTAATGCTTCTAGAAAAAACAAAGAGGCAATGCATACTTGCCGATTTGTGTTGGTCAGTCTACCCAAGGAAAAAAAAGATATTATTCAACTATTCTTAGCAATTACCTTGTCTTTATGTTAGGATAATTTTTTTTTTATTTTTATTTTATATGTATGTTTTTCTCTTTATATTTAAGCACAATACAGTGGACCTGGGCGCCAGACAGGAAACTGGATCCCCTAGAACTGAGCTGCCATGTTGGTGCTGGAAACTGAACTTGGGTCCTTTGCAAAAGTAGCAACTACACTTAATCACTGAACCATCACTGCTTCGAAGAGAGGGAAACTTTTAAGTTGAAACAGGAGCTTTGGTTATGTCCACACCAAATATATCCCATAAAGCAAATAATGTGAGGAGGTCCGTACTGAAGCACTAAACATTGAACACCATATGTGGTAAATATTTCTTTAGTAATCAGGATGCAAAACTAACATATGAGACCTTAAACTGCTCTCAAGAGATTCAGAATACGTTCCTTTTCCAGTCAGGAAATGGTAGAGTTATTTGACCTCTTTAAAATTATAGAAATTAACTTTGGTGTAACTAAACTCAAATAAAAATCTTTCCCATGTCCCGGTATAGGACAGACAGGAATTTATTTCACAATGAGAGAGAACACAAATAAAGAAAATATATACTATACAAATGGCAAAATAAAGGGTTTTTTTTTGATGGGATCATTGAGAGAGAGAGAGAGGGAGAGAGAGAGAGAGGGAGAGAGAGAGAGAGAGAGAGAGAGAGAGAGAGAGAGAGAGAGAGAGAATATATATAAGATCCTACCCAGAAGGAATCCAAAATGTATATAAAATCCTATCCAGAAGGAATAAAGATGTGTGAATTACTCAATCACAGGTCATCTGAGAGCTTCTGTCATATAAGAGCTGTAACATTTTCTGGGCAAAGAAGCCTCTCTCTCGATGCTTTGGCTGCTGGAAGATGCCTGGGCCCACCAATGTCATTTTGCATCTGGTGGCCCTGACCAAACTAGCAGCTCCACCTTGCATGAAGCTGAGCCTCCTGCTGGCTCTGATCTACAGGACTCCCATCTCCTCTTCAGAGAGTGAAACTCCTTGTCTAGTCCACAGGGCCAGAGCCCTGGCAGATCTCTGTGAAAAGTGTCCGGTACACACACACACACACACACACACACACACACATGCGTGCGCGTGCATATATGTGTGTGTGTGTGTGTGTGTGTGTGTGTGTGTGTGTGTGTGTGTGTGTGTGTGTGTGCAGATGCTGGCAAGGTTGTGGAGAAAGAGGAATACTCCTCCATTGCTAGAGGGATTGCAATCTGGTCCAATTCAGGAGATAAGTTTGGTGTTTCCTCAAAACATTGGACATAGCTCTACCAGAAGTTCTAGCAACATCACTCCTGGGCATATACCCAGAAGATATTCCAACTTGTAATAAGGACACATACTCCACTATGTTCATAGCAGCATTATTTATAAGAGGCAGAAGCTGGAAAGAACCCAGATGTCTCTCAACATAGGAATAAATACAGAAAATGTGGTACATTTATATAATGGAGTACTAGTCAGCAATTAAAAACAATAAATTTATGAAATTTGTAGGCAAATGGATGGATCTGGCNTTCCAACTTGTAATAAGGACACATACTCCACTATGTTCATAGCAGCATTATTTATAAGAGGCAGAAGCTGGAAAGAACCCAGATGTCTCTCAACATAGGAATAAATACAGAAAATGTGGTACATTTATATAATGGAGTACTAGTCAGCAATTAAAAACAATAAATTTATGAAATTTGTAGGCAAATGGATGGATCTGGCGTATATCATCCTGAGTGAGGTAACCCAATCACAGAAGAACACACATGATATGTACTCACTGATAAGTGGATATTAACTGGGAAGCCCAGAAGCTTGGAATACTGAAGATACAATTCACAATCCATATGAAACTCTAGAAGAAGGAAGAACATAGTGTAGATACTTCTATTAATCTTAGAAGGGGGAAACAAAACAGCCATGGAAGGAGTTACTGAGACAAAATGTGGATTAGAGACTGAAGAAATGAACATCTAGAGACTGACTCACCTGGGATCCATCAAATTTACAATCACCAAACACAGACACTGTTGTACATGCCAACAAGTGCTTGCTGACAAGAGCCTGATATAGCTCTTCCCTGAGAGGCTCTGCCAGTGCCTCACAAATATAGGTGGATGCTCACAGCCATCTATTGAACTGAGCATAGGATCCTCAATGAAGAAGCTAGAAAAAGGACCCAAGGAGCTGAAGGGCTCTGCAGTCCCATAGGAGGAACAACAATATGAACTAGCCAGTACCCCTAGAGCTCCCAGTGACTAAATCACAAACCTAGGAACACCAACCAAAGTATACACATGGTTCCAGCTGCATATGCAGCAGAGGATTGCCTAGTTGTACATTAATGGGAGGAGAGGCCCTTTGTCCTAGGTAGAGTGTATGCCCCAGTGTGGGGGAATGCCAGGGCCAGATAGCAGGAGTGGGAGGGTTGGTGAGCAGGGGGAGGGGAGTGGGGATAAGGGAGGATGCTTTTCAGAAGGGAAACCAGGAAAGGGGATAACATTTGAAATGTAAATAAAGGAAATATCCAATAAAAACCTTACACTTTAATATGTTTATATTGTCAAGGAAAAAGTTAGTGTTTAAAAGTAAAGCTTGACTCTAAAGTATTGAAAAGAGGGATTCTGCAACCCTAGAAAAGGATCAACAATATGAACTAACCAGAACCCCCAGAACTTGTGTCTCTAGCTCCATATGTAGCAGAAGATGGCCTAGTCGGCCATCATTTGGAAGAGAGGCCCCTTGGTACTGCAATCTTTATATGCCCCAATACAGGGGAACGCCAGGGCCAAGAAGTGGGAGTGGGTGGGCAGGGGAGCAGGGGGGGGGCTTTCAGAATAGCATTTGAAATGTAAATTAAGAAAATATCTAATAAAAAATTGAAAAAAAAAAGAAAAGAAAAGAGGGATTCTGGTTTTCAAAGAATTAGAACTGGTTCAAAAACAGAAAACAGCAATCAAGACAAGAAGGGGACTCTTGGCTTATTCTAAAGTTCATGCTTAGAATACCCTTGAAAAGCTCATGCTATCAGCTGCTATAGGATTTTGAGTTAGAATGCTCAAAAGTTTATGAAAAATATTTTGATTACCCAAAATCTCATACAATCGGGGAGAAAAAAATAGACATTTTGTGAATTCCATTATATATATTAAATATCTGCTTATCCTCCTGAGTAAATAATGAAATGAGAGACAGAGACAGAGAGACAGACAGATTGAGAGACAGTGGGACAGAAAGAGACAGAGACAGAGAATACTATGAATAAGCTCTTCTTAGGAAGTATACCATGTGTATTAGGTTTAAAACCAGCTGAAAATTGGGAAGCATAGTCAGTCTCCATGCTGCCTTGAGGCAGAGCATCACACCAAGGTTCTTCAGAAAACACCACTTTGAAAAAATAAAACTAAAGTAAATAATGAAGAATAACACCTTACTTCGATTTTGATTTGCTCAAAGCTAAAATGCAAGAAACGGGGAAGCATAAGTCAAATCTTCATTCAAACCAAGGATCTGGAAAATGACTTTCTTAGAATAAAGCAATCTAGCATGGGCAGGAACTGTGTGGACACCTTTAGAGAGCACACTGGACTGCTGTTCTCTGCTACTTTAAATCAACCTTTAGACAAGCCCAGATAATACAAGGATTACCTGAATGGAGAAATGCCAACACATGAAGTATATGCTTCCTGGGGGATCCATAAGCCATGAATTCCATTAATAAAAGAGATTATCAAGAGCACTGTAATACAGAATAAGTAAAATACATACAATCAGGAAAAATTACTTAGGGGAAGCAGAATTTGAAATATAATATCTTTTGATATCTAAATTTTACTGTAAAAATTAATTACTTTGGTACGATTGCCTAGCAGGCAGTAAAATTCACAAAATATTAGTTGTTTTCAGTTATTAGATTCATGGTATCCTTTTGGCAACAGAATGCTTAACAAAACAGTTAAAGTGAAGGCAAAATTGGTTCTAAAATAAAGCATATATTTTTATAAAAGGAGAATTTGTTGTATTTTGAAAGTCATGAGACATGTTCTGAGTAAAGTAGCTTTATATGTGATCAAAGGAATTGTGATCCCCAAATAATCATGCATCTAATGTCTGACTTGGTACTGCTCCACTGGTCATATTACCATAGATAAAGAAGTCAGGCTTTATGGAGCTTTTCCATTTTGACAAGTAGTTTTTAACAGCTAATATCCACATACAAGTGAATACATAACACATTTCTCCAACTGGGGCCTGGGATACTTCAGTCAGGATGATTTTTTGTTGTTGTTGTTCTACCCATAAAGATACAGACTTTATGAGGTCAGTTATAACCAAGCTACAGTCCATAGAACCACAGATATTAGGTATAGAATAAGAGACTAAATGGTCAGATAGATCTCATTAGAAAGGGGAAATAGAATAGATAGTTATGGATGGATGGGGAGTACTGAAATAGGAAGATAAAGTGAGATGGGAATGAAGGATGAAGAAGCGAATAGAGGGAAAGGGATAAAAATTAAAGGACATTTGATGGATCGTATGGAAACCCAGTACAGTGGGAGCTTCTTAAGAAATATACATATAAGGTGATCTAACTCAAATTGCCAAATAATTGGGAGACAGAGCTCCAACTTGCCATCTCTTGTCTGCAAATGATGTTTCCAGTAGGACTGGGTTACATCTTATTGCATTGTTGGTCAAAGGTGTCCCATGGTAGACCCCAAACAGCCTAGAAAGTTGCAAAGTCAATAATCATTGCTGAAGACAACACCTACAATATTTCCTGAAAATGGAGAAATGGAACTGATACCTACATAGAACCTTCACCCCTATGTACTTACTAATCTCCTCACTAAAGGAAGGTAATTTGTGCACTATCAAAAACAAAATGTAAACACCAACCCAGTCACAAACCCTTTGATGAACAATAATGTTCTGCCTACAATATATGCTAGTACAAAGATGGCGTAAAGCTTGTGGGAGTAACTAAAAAATATTTTACTTGACTTACATTCTACTCTAAGAAATGGAATCCATATCCAACTCTGCTTGGTGACCATCAAGCTGAAACTAGATAGCTACATAACCCTGGGACTGAAGGTAAAACCAAATACTACTGTTTAAAGAAGGAAGAGGAGGAGGAGATAAGGAAAACACACCCCCCCAAAAAAAAATGATAAAATGACTCCTGATAACACTCTACTCATAGATAAATATCTTACTAATCCATCATCAGAGCAGCTTTTTTTCTGAAGCAGATAGAAACAAATACAGAGACTACAGCCAGACAAAACATAGAGATTCACATAGGATTGATCTTTCAAATACATTCTGATAGGGCTCAGGTAATCCTGTCAAAAAGAGTAGAAAGTGTAAGAGCAAGAAAAAATAGAAAACACCAAGAGAAAAAGTCCTCTAAATCTAGATGATCAGATGACATATGAATTCATAGAGACTTATGCAGCACGCACAGAGAATGCAGAGTTTGGCACCAGGTCCTCTCTCTCTCTCTCTCTCTCTCTCTCTCTCTCTCTCTCTCTCTCTCTCTCTCTGTGTGTGTGTATGTGTGTGTTTGATTTCATATTTAAAGTTTTTATGGGATTGCTGAGTGTGTAGATGAGTGGGTCTCTGTTTCCTATGCTGTTTCTTAGGCTCTTTTCTTTCTGTATGCTTTTGTCCAATTCCAATGTGTTAGTTCTTACATTATGTTATTATATTTTATTTTATATTTTCCTTTTGTCCTTTAGAAACTTGTATATTATTTAAGAGACAGAAGGCGATTGTATCTGGATTGAGTTTGAGGAGTAACTGGTAGGAGTAGTGAGGAAGGAGAGTGTAATCAAAATATATTATGTGAAAGAATGTACTTTCTTTTTATTAATTACTTTATTTCCATTTCAAATGTCCCTCTTCCAGGTCTCCCCTCTACAAACCCTCCACACCTCCCCCCTCCCCTTTGCCTCTAAGTGTGTGCTCCCCTACCTACCCACCCACTCCTTCACTGGGGCAACAAGCCTCCACAGAACAAAGTTCCTCCCTGCTCATTGATGCCAGATAAGCCAGTCCTCTGTTACATATGTAGCAGGGGCCATGAACCAGCCCAGGTATGCTCTTTAGATCTTCATTAAGTCCCTGGGTGCTCTGAGGGGTCTAGCTAGTTAATATTGTTCACCCTAAGGTGTTGCAATCTCCTTCAGCTCCTTCAGTCCATCCCCTATCTCTTCCATTGTGGTCACGGGCTCAGTCCAATGGTTGGCTGTGAGTACCTGTATCTGTCTTAGGTGCTGGTAGAATCTCTCAGAAGACAGCTACACCAGGATCCTGTCTACAAGCACTTCTTGGCATCAGCAATAGTGTTAGGGTTTGGTGTCTGTGAATGGAATGGATCCCAAGGTGGGAGATATCTGGATAACCTTTCCTTTAGTCTCTGTTCCATTTGTGTCCCTGCAATTCTTTTAGATTGGAACAATTCTGGGTTAAAGAGTTTAAGTTAGGTAGGTAGCCCCATTCCTTAACTGAGGGCCATGTCTATCTACTGGAGGTTATATCTGATAACTATAGAGTATTTCTACTAATGCCAACCCCTCTGGGTATGGGGAGCCTCTCCCATCCCTGACATCTGGGACTTCCTAGTGGTTCACCCATTCAAGCCCCACTGCTACATATTTTTGTTCATTCTTCTGGACCTTTGGATTTCTCTCCTGTCTCTCCCTATACTTGAGAAATATCCACTTATTAGTGAGTACATATCATGTGTGTTCTTTGGTGTCTGGGTTACCTCACTTAGCATGATATTTTCTGGTTCCATACATTTGCCTGCAAAATTCATGAAGTCTTTAATAGCTGATTAGTATTCCATTGTGTAAACTTTGCATATCTTCTGTATCCATTCTTCCTTTGAGGGACATCTGGGTTGTTTCCAGCTGCTATGAACATAGCAGAACATATGTCTTTGTTATATATTGGAGCATCTTTTGGGTTTATGCCCAGGAGTGGTATAGCTGGGTCTTCAGTTAAAATGATTTCCAGTTTTCCAAGGAACCACTGGTTTGATTTCCAAAGTGGTTGTACCAGCTTGGAATCCCACCAACAATGGAGGGGTATTACTCTTTCTCCACATCCTCACCAGCATCTTCTGTCACCTGAGTTTTTGATCTTAGTCATTCTGACTGGTGTGAAGTGAATCTCAGGCTTGTTTTAATTTGTATTTCCCTGTTAACTAAGGATGTTGAACATTTCTTCAGATGCTGCTCAGCCATTTAAGATTTCTCAGTTGAGAATTCTTTGTTTATCCCTGTACCCCAGTTTTTAATTGGGTTATTTGTTTCTCTGGAGTCTAATTTCTTGAGTTCTTTGTATATATTGGATCTTAGCCATCTATTGGATGTAGGGTTGGTAAAGATCTTTTCCCAACCTGTAGGTTGTCATTTTGCCCTATTGATAGTGCCCTATGCCTTACAGAAGCATTTTAGTTTCATAAGGTCCCATTTGTCAATTTTTGATCTTAAAGCCTGAGCTATAAGTGTTCTGTTTGGGAAATTTTCCCCTGTATTAATATGTTTGAGACTCTTTACCATTTTCTCTTCTGTTAAATGCAGTTATCTGGTTTTATGTTGAGATTCTTGATCCACTTGGACTTGAGTTTTTACAATGAGATAAAAATGGATAGACTTGAATTCTTCTCCATGTAGACTGCCACTGAGCCACTGAAACCAACACCATTTGTTGAAACTTTTTTTTTCCACTGTATGTTTTTTACTTCTTTGTCAAAGATCAAGTGAAAGTGGTGTATGGGTTTATTTCTGAGATTCAATTCTATTCCATTGTTTCTGTACAAATAGCATGTAGTTTTATCACTATTGCTCTGAAGTACAGCTTGAGGTCAGAGATGATGATTGCTCCAGAAGTTCCTTTATTGATTAGAATTGTTTTTTGCTATCTCTGTTATTTTGCTATTCCAGATGAATTTGAGAATTGCTTTTTCTATCTCTGTTAAGAGTTGATTTGGAATTTTGATGGGATTACATTGAATCTGTAGATTGCTTTTGGTAAGATGGCCATTTGTACTATGTTAATCCTCCCTATCTATGATCATGGGAGATATTTGCATCTTTTGAGATTTTTGATTCTTTCTTCAGAGACTTGAATTTCTTCTCACATAGATCTTTCACTTGCTTGGTTAGAGTTACACCAATATATTATATATTATTTGTGACTATTGTGAAGGGTGTTGTTTCCCTAATTTCTTTCTTCGCTAATATATTCTTTGAGTGAAAGAAAGCTACTGATTTGTTTGAGTTAATTTTATATTGGGCCACTTTGCAGAAGTTGTTTAACAGATGTAGAAATTCTCTATAATTTTTGGGGTCACTTATTTATATTATCATTCACAAGTAGTGATACAGTGAGTTCTTTCCAATTTGTATCCCTTTCACCTCATTTTATTGTCTAATTGCTCTAACTAAAATTCAAGTACTATATTTAATAAATAGAAAGAGCATGGGTAGCCTTTTCTTGTCCATGATTTTAGGTGGATTGTTTACAGTTTTTCTCCATTTAATTTGATGTTGGCTGTTGGTTTGCTGCATATTGTTTTTATTATGTTTAGGTATGGACCTTGAATTTCTGATCTTTCCAAGACTTTTATCATGAAGAGCTATTGTATTTTGTCAAAGGCCTTTTCAGCATCTAATGAGATGACTATGTGATGTTTTGCTTTGAGTTTGTTTACATAGTGTAATACATTGATGGATTTCTGAATATTGAACCATCTCTGCATGGGATGAAATGGACTTGATCATGTTAAATGATAATCTTATGTGTTCTTGGATTCAGTATGAGAGAATTTTATTGGATATTTTTGAATCAATATTCTTAAGTGACATGGTTCTGATTTTCTCATTTTTTGTTGACTCTTTGTGTGGTTTAGGTATCAGCATAATAGTGGCTTCATAGAGAGTGTTAGGTAGTGATCCTTTTATTTCTATTTTGTGGAATAGTTTGAGAAGTATTAGTATTAGGATTTCTTTGAAGTTCTAATAGAAATCTAAGTCAAAATCATCTTGCCCTGGAAATGTTTTGTTTCTCAGAGTTTTAATGACTACTTCTATTTCCTTATGAGTTATAGAATGGTTTATGTCGTTTACCTGCTCCTAGTTGAACTTTGGTACCTTGTATCAATCTATAAAATCATCCACTTCATCTATATTTTCCAGTTTTGTTGAGTATAGGCTTTTGTAGTAGGATCTAGTGATTTTTTTTTTCAATTGCTTCAGTTTCTTTTATGTTTTCCTGTTAACTTCTGATCATGTTAATTTGGATTCTGTTTCTGTGCCCTTTAGTTAGTTTGGCTAAGGATTTATCTATCTTTTGGATTTTTTTTTTTCGGAGAGCTAGCTCTTAGGTTTGTTGATTCTTTGTTTAGTTCCCTTTGTTTTGATTGGTTGATTTCAGCCCTGAGTTTTATTATTTACTTTTATACTCTTCTTGAGTAACTTGCTTCTACTGTTTGTTTGTTTTTTGTTTTGTTTGTTTGTTTGTTGTTTGTTGTTTTTTCCCCCTTGATATTTCTGATGTGCTATTAATTTGCTAGTGTAAGATCTCTCCCATGTCTTTATGAAGACACTCATTGCTAAGAATTTTCTTCTTAGCACTTCTTTCATTGTGTCCTATAAGTTTGGGAATGCTGTGACTTCATTTTCCTTATATTCTAGAAAGTCTTAATTTCTTTATTTCTTCCATGAGCAAGTTATCATTGAATAGACAGTGAGTTTCTATGAGATTCTGAGATTTCTATTGAATTTGTTGTTATTGAAAACAAGCCTTATTTCATGATAACCTGAGAATTTATGGGATTATGTCAATCATCTTGTATTTATTGAGGCTTGTTTTGTGTCTAATTATATGGTAAGTTTTGGAGAAAGTACAATGGGATGCTGAGAAGAAGTTATATTCTCTTGTTTTGAGGAAAAATATTCTGTAGATATCTGTTAAATCAATTTATTACATACTTTCTGTTAGTTTTAGCATGTCACTCTAATTTTTTTATTTCCATGTTCTGTCCATTGGTGACAGTAGAATGTTGAAGTCTCCCACTATTATTGTGTGAGGTCAATGTGTGTTTTGAGCTTTAGTAATGTTTCTTTTATAAATGTGAATGCCCTTGAATTTGATGTGTAGATATTCTGAATTGAGAGATTATCTTGGTAGGTTTTTTCTTTTGAAAAGGTATTGTTTAAATTTTGTTGTTGTTGTTGTTGTTGTTGTTGTTGTTGTTGTTGTTGGGGAATATACTGCACGACATTTGCCCAAGATCTTCTGACTTTTATTGTGTCTGTTGAGAAGTCTGTTGTAATTTTGATAGGTTTGACTTTATACGGTACTTGGCGTTTTTCCCTTATTGCTTTTAATATTTGTTCTTTGTTCTGTGTATTTGATATTATGATTATTTTGTGTATGAATGTCCATCCTCATCTCTTTTGTTAAATTTGCTTGAAAGTATATTTTCTTGGATAATAGAATAACTACTCCAACTTGTTTCTTGAGAACATTAGCTTGGAAATTTTTTTACAACCCTTTATCCTGAGATAGTCTGTCTTTGCTACTGAGGTATATTTCCTATATAGAGCAAAACACCAGGTCCTATTTACATATCCAGTCTGTTATCATATATCTTTGTATTGGGAAGTTGACCCATTGATATTAAGAGATATTAAAGAATAATGATTTTTGTTCCTGTTATTTTTGCTGTTGAGGTGGTTTTATATTTTTGTGGTTCTCTTTGGGTTTCTTGTAAGATGATTAATTTCTTAGTTTTTCTTGGGTGTAGCTTCCCTCCTTGTGTTAGAGTTTTCTTTCTATTATCCTCTATAGGGCTGGATTAGTGGAAAGATATTGTTTAATTTTTTGTTGTTGTTGTTGGGGAATATACTGTTTTCTTCATCTATGGTGATTGAGAAATTTGCTGGGTATAGTAGTAGCCTGGGCAGGCATTTGTGTTCTCATAGGGCCTGTGTGACATTTGTCCAAGATCTTCTGACTTTCATTGTGTCTGTTGAGAAGTCTGTTGTAATTTTGATAGGTTTGACTTTATACAGTACTTGGCGTTTTTCCCTTATTGCTTTTAATATTTGTTCTTTGTTCTGTGTATTTGATGTTTTGGTTATTTTGTGACTAGTCAAATCTGTTCTGTAGACTTCTTGTATGTTCATGGGCATCTCTTTGTTTAGTTTAGGGAAATTTTCTATGATTTGGTTGAAGATGTATTCTGTACCTTTGAATTGGGTCTCTACTCCCTTTTATTTCTATTATTCTTAGGCTTGATCCTTTCATTGTGTCCTGAATTTCCTGGATGTTTTGAGTTAACTTTGTGCACCTGGTATTTTCTTTGACTGTTATGTCAATATCTTCTATGGTATCTTCTGTGCCTGAGATTCTGTTTTTTAAATCCCTCTTATTCTGTTGGTAATACTTGCATCTGCATTTCCTGATCTCTTTCCTGGTTCTGTATCTCCAGGGTTGCCTTCATTTGTAATTTTTTATTGTTTCTCTTTCCATTTTTAGATTCTGAATGATTTTGTTCAATTACTTCACCTGTTTGCTTGTGTTTTTCTGAATTTGTTTAAGGGATTTATTTGTTTCCTCTTTAACGGCTTCTACCTGTTTACCTGTGTTCTCTTGTATTTCTTTAAGGGACTTATTTATGTCCTCCTTAACGTCCCCTATCATCTTCATGAGATGGGATTTTAGATCTGAATCTTACTTTTTAGGTGTGTTGGAGGATTCCAGGGCTTAGCGTGGTGGGAGAACAGGGTTCTGATGGTGCCAAGTGGCATTGGTTTCTGCTTATGTTGCTTTGCTTGTGCATCTCTCCATCTGGTAATCTCTGGTGTTAATTGGCCATGCTATCTCTGGCTGGAGCCTATTCCTCCTGAAAGCCTGGTTATAGTGGACATCCTGGGAGTTAAGCTATCTCTCTGTGTTTGTTTGTGTGTATTTTTGGAAAGATGGCTTGAGCAGAAGATCTGTCCCTGGTTGCAGTTGTGGACCAGAAAGAAGATGTGCCTTAGGCAGGGTAGATAGCTTCCATGTCTGCAGGTCCCAGTTAAGCCATGAATTGAGCAGGGTGTTTACCTGTGAGCCTGCTTAAGATGGGCCTCCTGGGAGTCAAGCTGTCACTGACAGGGGGGTATAGTGCACCTATTTTCTCCCCAGTCACAGTTGTGGACTGGAAAGAAGATGCCAAAAGAATCTATTTTCAGTTTAAAAAATTAAGGAATAGTAGGATAGTAGGTTTTACATTCTCACTTTCATTTTCTACAATGTGTTTAAAAGAGGATGGATTGCCAGGCATGGTGGCACACACCTTTAATCCCACCACTTGGGAAGTAGAGGCAGGTGGATTTCTAAGTTCAAGGCCAGCCTGGTCTACAGAGTGAGTTCCAGGTCAGCCAGGGCTACAAACAACAAAAAAACAGATTAGAGAGCTGATGTGCTAATGATCCAATTTGCTGTTGATGATTAATAAGACACATGAATTATTGTTGGAAGTTTTATTTATTTATTTTTTATATTTTACCATTGGTAAACCCAACAATATTAAGATTGGTTCAAATTAATCCTGAGTTAATCTTAAATTCTGTGCTTTGACATCAAAATTGCATCAATGGCCTTTCTCTATACAAAGGATGAACTGGCTGAGAAAGAGATCAGGGAAACATCACCCTTCACAATAGTCACTAACATTATAAAATATCTTGGAGTGACTCTTACGAAGGAAGGGAAAGATTTGTATGACAAGAACTTCAAGTCTCTGAAGAAAGAAATTGAGGAAGATCTCAGAAGATGGAAGGATCTCCCATGCTCATGGATTGGCAGAATCAATATAGTAAAAATGGCTATTGTGCCAAAAGCTATCTACAGATTCAAAGCAATCCCAATCAAAATTCCAACTCAATTCTTCAAGGACCTAGAAAAGACAATTAGCAAGTTCATCTGGAATAACAAAAAACCTAGACTAGCAAAAACTCTCCTCAACAATAAAAGAACCTCTGGTGGAATCACCATGCCTGACCTCAAGCTGTACTACAGAGCAATCGTTATAAAAACTGCATGGTACTTGTACAGCAACAGACAGGTAGATCAATGGAATAGGATCGAAGACCCAGAAATGAATCCACACACCTATGGTCACCTGATCTTTGACAAGGGAGCTAAAACTATCCAGTGAAAAAAAGACCGCCTTTTCAAAAAATGGTGCTGGCACAACTGGCAGCTATCATGTAGAAGACTGGGAATTCATCCATTCTTATCTCCTTGCACTAAGGTCAAGTCTAAGTGGTTGAAGGACCTCCACATAAAACCAGAGACACTGAAACTAATAGAGGAGAAAGTGGGGAAAAGCCTCAATGATATGGGCACTGGGGAAAAATTCCTGAACAAAACAGCAAAGGCTTGTGCTGTAAGATCAAGAATTGACAAATGGGACCTCATAAAGTTNTATACCAATGCCTGGCAAACATGGAGGTGGAAGCTCACAGTCAGCTATTAGATGGAACACAGGTTTCCCAAGGAAGAAGGAGCTAGAGAAAGTACCCAAGGAGCTGAAGGGGTCTTCAACCCTCTAGGTGGAAGAATAACCATGAACTAACTAGTACCCCCTGAGCTCATGTCTCTAGCTGCATATATAGAAGAGGATGGCCTAGCTGGCCATCAGTGGGAAGAGAGGCCCCTTGGTCATGCAGACTTTATATGCCCCAATACAGGGGAACGCCAGGGCCAAGAAGTGGGAGCGGATGAGTAGGGGAGCAGGGCCGGGACGGGGGAGGGTATAGGGAACTTTCTGGATAACACTTGAAATGTAAATGAAGAAAATATCTAATAAAAGTTGAAAAAAAAAAGATTTCATTGGCAAGTTCTTTGTGGTTTTCCCTTTATAAGAATGTCTACAACTCTGTCACCTAATCCCTGTAAAAGTAGTCCATTTTATCTGTCCTAAGGAATACCTCTTTCAAAATTCTTAACAAGTGACCTTAAAATGAAGGCTACTTCTTTGTATCACTTATCAACTCAAATCAACCTCTCCTCTCATGAGAATCTGTATTTTAAGAAACTTATTCATGTGTCTATGAACAGAAATTCTAAAAACAAGCATTTTAAAAGTAGGTCTATGTAACTTTTTTTAAAAATAAGATAATGAACTTTGATGTCACATATATTCAGATTTTATTTGGTTCAAATTAAAGCCCAATGTTTCAGTGTATTATCCTTGTGCATGAAATAGTGATAAAAACTGTGTTTGCAAGGTAATAGCTATGGTTTATGTGGAAATGTACCTATGGAATCTTGAGTCATGTAGAACATGGTATTTATTTATCTCTATGTATATAGAAACACCAATTGTATAAGTAGTGATCTCTATTCTCATGCAATATATTACAATGTCAAGTTATATGTGCGCTGTATTGATAGTCTTAAAAACAAAACCCTTCCTACTATTTGTCTTTGTGCCATCTCATTTGAAAAGAAAAGGTAGGGGGGGAGGGCCTCCAGAAACATAATGGTCTCTTTAAAAATGCTAGGAAAGATTTGAGCCTATCCTGTCACTTAGACAACTAATTACACCATTACATGCTGCAATTACAATTAAGGATTTCAGCTGATGGAAAGCATGTGTGCTGCACTCTCATTACCGGATATTCCCTTGCCAACACTCAAGAGTATCATGGTTTTGATGAAACGAAAACAACTCAAGGAGCTATATTTGCTCAGTAACATCAACAGAGCAGTTCAGGGAGCCCACTGAAGTTCCCTTTTGCCCCATTCCATCTCCCACTGCGCTATTTAAAGACATAGCTTCCCTTATTACCTCACGGAGCTATTGGCTGCCAAAGTCATTAGTAAATTCTGCTGACCCAGCATTGTCAATGTGAAATATTGCAACCTGTTGGGCATGTAGAGAGCTATTTTGGCAGTGAGCCAATTGGATTTGAGCTTACATTGACTCAGAAAAGATCACTCAATTCAAATCACTTAGTGTCTGCAAAGCTTGGCAAGCTCTCCTTACATATATTTTATTTACAACAACCTCTCAGATGGCAGATGGCCCCAGGCCAAAGCACCACCCCTTAAGATGCTTTTCTGTTTGACCAGGGCTACTTGCAATCCACTCTTAACATTCCCATTTCCTAGCTGCCTGGATACTATCAACACTGGTTGCCATTCTGCTACTTAGACCATTTCAACTATTTGTCTAATGGTAGTATATGATTTCTTCTAAGGAGTAGCAATGTTATAATTCTTAGTGATTAAACTTTTATGTGAATACATATAATAATTAAAAATGTTCTTCCTCTTTGTATAAATTAAGATTCAGCTACAAGGTAACAGAAACCTAATCTAAATTGCTTTAAGCAAAAGTGATGATTTATTGCCCCAACTAAATGAAAGTGTAGAGGCTTCTGCCCTGACAGAGTTTAGAAATGGAATATCAGTTCACTGGACCCTTGTCCCTTCATTATGATCATTTGGTTCTGCTATATTGCTTTAAGACAGGCTTTCACCCTAAATATATTAAATGACAGAACCATCCTTAAACTCCCTGGCTCTGCTTTAAAAACTGTAGAAATAAGAAGCTATCACTGCATGAAAATTAGCAGAAAGGGAAAAAAATGAATATTCACCTCTGGCTAACATTCTTATCACGTGCTTATGTCAGAAGGAACAACATACTTGAACTTCTTTGCAATGAGGTTGCAAAGTTGCCTTTGCTTCAGGACTTGCTCAAGCTCTTCTTATGCCACATTAGAGGAAATTGCTGCCAGGAGTATCAAGGAACAATACAGTTTCAGAACCTGAGTGGAGACAAAATAATGTAGAAAATGTCTTTGTTCTTACACTTAAATGAGTTGTTTTGGTAATGTTCTATTGCTGTGAAAAGATAAAAGGAGTAAGGCAAATTATAAAAAAATAGTGTTTGAATAGGGACTTGCCTATAGTTTTACAGGATGAACCCATCACTATCATGGGGAAAGGCTGTGCATGGTGGAGGGCAGACAGGCATGTCAAAAGGAGCATAGCTGAGAGTGTACATCTAAGCTGTAAGTTGAAAGCCAAGAGCAGAGAGAGATTGTGCCTGGCCTGGGCTTTTAAGTCCACAGTCCCACTTCTCCTTCAATAAACCCATGCCCCCTCCAAGGCCACACCTCCCAAAACATATCCACCCTAGACCTAAGTATTCTAAGATATGTGCCTATGGGGCTATACTCATTCAAGCTACCACATAGGTATCATTACTTAAACCCTCCTCTCATTATTACAAAACAGAACTTATTTCCCTTTTGATTTCAACTTGTCTAATTTCTAACTTATAATGATGCCTCTCTCCCTCAACCTATAAACAATTTTGGAAGAAAAGTTGATGTCATAGATAAGTTAAAATACTAATGCAAACTTAAACTGCACTAACAGAAAGGAACTGTGTTTTAGAGTACTGCACAGTAAAACATCTCTGTATCCATTACACAAAACCCATCGGCATTTAGAGATGTGTATGGAACTTTCCAAGTTCCACAGTAATTCTAATATGTATTCCATCAATAAACACTGATCGTTACAGAATGGAGGAACCCCATGTACTCTTCTCTCTTGTCCAGAAAGTAGGTAATTGAATATGGCAAGTACTAGTTGCCAAAATTTAATGAAGAGACAAAGTCTGCATATTGTGAGTTAGACAGAGAGAAATGATGTTTGGAGTTTCCAAAGAAGAATGATCAAGAATGAAACATGTCAGGAATTATGACCATCCACAAACTTATTTCAGGAAATGCTTGTGACTCATCTGCCATCCTTAAATTCAAGAAGTATTAGATGATCCCAAACCACGTAACAGCCACTGCACTCGACTCTAGCACTTGAGTGCACAGCATCATCCAAGCATCTCCCAGGAGGCATAGAGTTAATAGTTTTAAAGTACAGATTCTGAAGATGTAGGTGGCTTTCACTTTCTAAACTGAAACTGGATGGATTACTAATGTTAACTGTAAAATGCTAACACAGGTGCTGAAAAATCTTTGAGATTTGCTATGGTTTAAATAGTCCTCACACCTATATATTTCTAACTTAATCTTCAATGGAAAAAATTGTGGGGCCTTACAAGAAGTATTGATACCCAAGGCCTTCCACCTCACTAATGGAATATTGCTCTTCCAAAAAAGCTTTCTCCAGAGGATCTGTGCCTTTCTCAACTATGAAGAATCAATATTTATTACATATATTAAAATCCTACTAGTACATTGGTATTGAACCTACCACACTACAGAAAGGTAAGAAAGGAATTTCTGTTCTTCACTAGTTATCTGACCTCTTGTAGTATGTTATACTAACACTGTATATTAAGGTGAAGTTAAATGACATTGCTGTCCACTTGGAATCTTTCTATCCCTCTATTTTTCCATCATGTGTATAAGTTATTTTAGTCTTCTTATTGTACTGTATCCTAACACAACATATACTGAGTAAGTAGAGGCCTCTATGTCCTCTATTTTCAAAGAACAGACACAATTACCTTAAGTCCTGCATCAGATTTCTTCTTGCATTTTGTTGGATGTACTGAGAATCTGTGTCTAATGTGTCTGGATTTATAAACATATGCTTAAGTCTCTCAGTAGGTTGGGAAGGCAGAAGGAATTAATTACGCTGGTTGCCTTCAACTAACAACCTAATTCTATTGGAGTAAGACAATCAAAACTAACATGGGCATCAATATGTTAAAGCAACAAATAAACATTATAAATGTAATGGCATCCATTCTATAGCATATGTGAAAGTGTCTGGTAGAGTTTCCAGAGGATCATTAGCACAGTTCAAGAGAATGAGCAAGATTTGAATGTGTAGAGTGGTTAGAAACGTGAGTCAGATAGAGACACAAGGGTAAGAAATATTTGGTTAGTCGGGAATACAGAAAATTTAGTCTAGAAAATATAGTACAGCTTGAATTAGGAAAGAAAGGAACTTTCACTTAACCTAAATTTGAAAGTCTTTCATGCCACTGTGACATATTTTATAATATTTTCTGAGACTGGAGAATCATAAATGTCACCTTTTTGGCTGTGAATAGGACCTGGAATTAAGAATGGTGAAGAATTTTCCCATAGGAAGATACATTTTGACTTAGCTTTTGATATGAAAATGCAAAAAAGTAGGTTGATACATCAGCTTAGAAGTAAACTCTTACATCCCGAGAGAGATCAAATATAGTTTAGGGAAGTGTTTCAGGGATAGACATGTGATTGATGACAGCTGACAATTAATGGACTTTGGATTTGCTGAAGTAACTAGCTTGTCACAAAGGCAGCCTATGCTTAGAATATGGGATGAAATAACAGAATACCCGAAAAGCGGTGGAAACAGGCTGCCATGGTGCAAAAGTAGTAGACTGTGTTTGTTGTATCTACCAATGTCTCCCAGATGTCAGGATTATCCTCCATCAGAGGTGGAAGTACAAATGGAACAGCTCATCAAAGCCCCGGGAAGAAAATTTAAGTAGGCAAACTATCTACTGTGGTGTGATGTGATCACCAAATATTGTTTAAGAACTGTTTTCTTGTATAGGACCAGGTGTTACAGTTAAATTTGGGATATGACTGGAAATAATGAGCTTCATGTAGTCATAACCAAAAGCTTCCTAGAGTATAAGGCTTTTTACTGTTTACAAGACCCTTTCAGTGTCAATTTTTTCAAAGGGAGAAGTAATATGTAACCGGTTCTCAGTAAACTTAAAATCATAGGATTTTCCCCTATTTTCTATAGAATTTCATATAATAAAATCATTATGTACTGATTCCAATCTGTATGGCTGTAGACATCCTCAGTCACAACTGATAGTCTGTTTAGTCGCACACACACACACACACACACACACACACACACACACACACACACACAAACACACACACACAAAGAAACATCAATAGCAAAAACAACACAACAAAATATATTATATTACCAAGTAACCAAGTAAATTTTTTTATCTTGTTCAACCACCAAATATCATTCACTCTGTATACTGTTAAACATCAAATTATTTCTAATCCATCCAGTCATATGTTTCTTATTTCCTCATTTCATCTTTAATCTCTTTTTTTCATCCTACAGCTTTACACAAGTTTTATGTCTCTAACAGGTAACCCCATGGCGTAGCTACTATTTGAAATAGCACAAGTACTCCACATAAAAGCAACTTATAATCCCTGCTCTGTGGGAACTGTACTTAGATTTCCCATTAACGCAGTGTGAAGCTATGTACTTAACTCTGTGCTCATTCAAATGAAAGTACATATGCAGAATGCACGGAAGTTTACTTAAATAAGATATTAGGATTTTTGAGCTTCTAGAATTGGCTGCCTCTTGGCTTACACCTTTTGATGAGAAACTACTGCTGTGAGAGACATTCTTTGAGTGTTGTTCCATATTTTGGTGGCTGTATTATGAAACATGAATATTACCTGGTAAGAATATAATCAGGCTCTTCTTCCTTCCTATGGTACATGTAAATTTGAATAGTTTGGAAGTTCAAATGTTTTAGAGATTACATTAATTGTGACAACAAAACACACAACACATATCAGTATCTTCTCTTGTGATGATCAAAGGCAGGTTTTTATTACTTGTCATCTCCTGTATTGCTGTGGCTCTACAGGTAGTCATATCATTAACATTAATTTTAACAAAAGTTCCTTCTACATTTAGTCTTTTATATGACATCAGTAAGTAAACACATTTACTAATGAACTATTATTTCCAAGATGCAAGACTAAGGCATTTCAAAAACTTTATACTCCAGAGCTATAACATCATAATATTCCTGCGTTTTTGATACATTCATATTACAAGTATGTTTAGATATATGTGAATTATAAAACTAGAAACATTTTATTGCTTTAATATAGACCTTCACCACATATTTGATGTTGTTTTCTCAAGATGAACATATAGGATACTTTATAATAATATATATTACTTTTTGTTTGTTTGTTTGTTTTTTGTTTTTTGAGACAGGGTTGCTCTGTATAGCCCTGGCTGTCCTGGAACTCACTCTGTAGATCAGGCTGGCCTCAAACTCAGAAATCTGCCTGCCTCTGCCTTCCGAGTGCTGGTATATATACTGCTTTTAACACCCAAAGTTAAAAGCTAAATAAAAATATTAAGAGCTTGTTTCAATCTTGGTCATAAAGCTTATATACAGGTAACAAGTTTTCTGTTTGCGTTGAAAGTAAAGGGTTAGGGTTAACAAATAGTATTCTACTTTGGACTTGAGCATGCAATTGTTTGGGAAGGATATGCTGCACTTAGCTGCATAGGTTCACACTGAGATGATGTGCAGTAAAGAAAACAGAGAAACTTATCCTAACATGTTCATTAAGGAAACCAATTCTCTGAAGTGGAAATTGGTGGTTTCACTTTTAAATATCTGTTAGTATTTTGAGATATGTGCTAGCAGTGATGTTACTTAATCTATTATTTTAATTATGTGAACCTTAAGGAAACATTTGGAAATCTGTTAGAGTATGGCTGAAATATGACAATCAGAAAGGGTTATAAATTTCAGGTATGGTAGTTGTATTAACTACCCTAATCTCTTTTTAAAATTACATGTACATTCTATACCCAAGAGGAGTACAATAAATTAACAGATATATTGTTTTAAAATAAGTCCTAAAAGTCTTAATTTTGGAGGATTTGAATTATATTTTGATGGAATATTTGCAGATTCCCTGGTATCTAAAATGTGAACTTCAAACTTCTCTTCAATTGTAATTTCCTTACCTACCACCTATTGTAACCCAACGTTCTGTGTTTTACATTTTGTCTTTTTTTTTTTTTTTGTATTTCAATTTTTGTTCTTTTCTTCTTTTTTATTACATATTTTCTTTATTTACATTTCAAATGTTATCCCCTTTCCTTGTTTCCCATGAAAATCCCCTATCCCCTTCCCCCTCCCCCTGCTCTCCAACCCACCCACTCCCATTGCCAACCCTGGCATTCCCCTATACTGGGGCATAGAGCCTTCACAGGACCTAGGGCCTCTCCTCCCATTGATGACTGACTAGGCCATCCTCATCTACAAATACAGCTAGAGCCACATGTCCCACCAGGTGTTTTCTTTGATTGGTGGTTTAGTTCCAAGAAGCTCTGGGGTTACTGATTAGTTCATATTGATGTTCCTCTATGGGGCTTCAGACCCCTTCAGCTCCTTGGTTATTTTTCTAGTTCCTTCATTGAGGACTTTGTGCTCCATCCTATGGATGATTGTGAGCATCCACTTCTGTATTTCCCAGGCACTGACAAAGGCCCTCAGGAGACAGCTATATCAGGCTCCTGTCATCAGGCTCTTGTTGGCATCGCCTTAGTGTCTGCGTTTGGTGGTTGTTTATGGAATGGATCCCCAAGTGGGGCAGTCTCTGGATGGTCTTTCCTTCAGTTTCTGCTCTGAACTTTGTCTCTGTAACTCCTCCCATGGGTATTTTGTCCCCCCTTCTAAGAAGGATTCTGAGCTTCTGGGCTAATATTCACTTATCATTGACTGCATATCATGTGCATTATTTTGTGATTTGGTTACCTCACTCAAGATGATATCGTCCAGATCCATCCATTTGTCTAAGAATTTCATAAACTCCTTGTTTTTAATAGCTGAGTAGTAATCCATTGTGTAAATGTTCCACATTTTCTGTATCCATTCCTCTGTTGAGGGACATCTGGGTTCTTTCCAGCTTCTGGCTATTATAAATAAGGCTGCTATGAACATAGTAGAGCATGTGTTCTTGTTACATGTTGGAGCATCTGCTTGGTATATGCCTTGGTATGATATAGCCGTGTCCTCAGGTAGTAAAATTGGACATAGTTCTACCAGAATATCCAGCAATAGCACTCCTGGGCATATACCCAGAAGATGTTCCAACATTTTTTGCATTTTCTTTCTCATTTCACATGGACATTCTCTGCTTATTCTTCTCTATGAAATATTTTTGTTTATCTATTATGTATATGTATCATCTATCTACATCTACTGTAATATAAAATCTTACCAGCTATTATACGTTTTACAAGCTGATTTTAACGAAGATACTTGAAGACATTGATACATTGAAGAATAGACAATGATCTTAATAAATGTCATGAGAATCAAATATTGAATGAAAATTAGACATTTATTTATCATCCTGTACTACAACTTAAGATGGATCAAATAATTAGATTTATGACTAGTAATTATGAAAATATTACAAGGGAAATGCTTCAGGATATAGCAATGGGGAAGAATTTGTTTTAATATGTTACTAAAATAGCATAAAAGCAAAATAGATAAATGTTATTATATCATACCTCAAAACAACTTGTATTACTTGGCACTTTCATACACATACATTATAAATGTTAATCATTTTGATTTTCTCCCTTTCATCCTCTTCTCCTTTCCTCTCTTCCTGCATCCTTCTTACTAACAAACCACACTCAACCTTTCATGTTGTTTTATGTGTGATACACAGAGTTTAACTTTTCTTGCCTAATTATGGTTATAAAGCTACTCTCTAGAGCAAGAACAATTTATCATTGACAACACCACTGGGGACAATAAGAAGTACTCTCCTAACAAACTTAATTGACAATAGTCCTTCGGATAGAGACTTCATTCCATGTGTGATAAAATACAAAGGGGCTCAATATTGAGAGCATGCATGGATGTGTCTGCTGTGGCATACACGGGTGTCTTTTTGTCATATATTTCCCTCTCTTAGAGCTATTAGACTCTTACTGTCTTCTCTTGTGCAATGTTTCCTGAACCTTGGATGGTATAACCTATCTGGTTAGTTGGTCAGTATAGATACAAAGGCTAGGATGGGAGAAATATTTATAAACTATATCTGATTAGGCATGAGAATTAACAAACTCTATGTTTGTACCATTTTGATGATATGCTTTCAGAGAGATTGTATTTTTATGGAGGTAATGATTTGTCTTTTCCAATTACTTATATTTTCCAATAATTAAAGTCTACTCTAACTACCCAGCAAATGACGGAATCTGGCTGTTTGTTTTCATGCTACAAACGAGGCTCTGATTGTTTTTCTACCGTGGAATTATGCTCCCTGCTAGTTTTAAAGGATTGCTTTTTATGCTTCACTGTGCCTGTGTCATCAACACAGATGGGAGGAGATGCACTTGGAATACATGGATGACAATGTGCTCCTTCAGTATGACCTGGCCTTTACACTGGGGTAGGAATGAGGCCAATTCTTCTTGCCCTATCTGCAGCATAAATCACAGAGAAAGTTGAAACAAATGACATTTAGAAAATGAGAGTAAAGTGCATGGGCAACTCAATGAATAGCATGAGACTGCTGCAGTTATCTGGATAAGTCAACTTTATAAGTAACACCTGCCTGAAGATTTGGGCTATCAGAAGTTGAATAGTTAAATAATAGAGATTTTGCTTCAGTGACTGGTGGTGTTCCTTCTGCTATACCTTGCTTCATAAGTCATGGATTGGTAAATTTTATGTCTGTGAGTAAAATAAGAGAATTATGATAATACTTAGAAAACAGGTTAATGAAGTGACACCATGAGGAGCAGAGAGTTAAGTGTAAGTGTTGGGCTATGGAGTAGTAGGTCTAGTAATGAACATCCCGGGCACATATGCATGGCTTAACTTTACATATCAAGTTTTGTTTGTTTTGTTGTTTGTTTGTTTGTTTGTTTTGTTTTCTTTGGTCTTCTTTTTTTAACTTTTAAACTGAGGAAGAGCTGTTTCTGTTATTATTGGCAACTTTCATAGCAGAGAGAAACTGTGTACTCCACTCCATTTTTTGTATTATAGTCTTTCTTTTCTTTAGGTATTTTCATATTTACTTATATTTAATGTTTATTTTTAATTGACAAACTAATGCTTTGTACTTCGTCACACAGTAGTGTTTCTATATAAGCCTCATTGTTCAGGGTTTAAATATCTGACTTTATAATACTTAAAATAATATTATACTGATTTTATAGTCTTTTGTAGGCAACAGCCATGATTTAGTATTAGAACATTTTAAAATCAATAAATTAAAAAGTGTATGCCTTGTGAGTAAGACAGTGATGTGTCTCTACTTCACAGTAACAGACTCTATTTTTTCAACTGTGTTTTGGTTTTTGGTTTCATTTTTAATGGAATTTACTCAGATGTGCTAAATTGTTTCAATCTAGCTTAATACAGTTTGTTTTTTTTTAAATCCAAACAGTTGAGTTCAGTCCCTGTTTATTTGAAACATTTGAATCCCATTTGTATCATTACATTCTTTGCTCTCACCAAAGGATAAGGATAGCCCTTCAGTTACAAAGTGTACAGCTTGGGCAAGGCAGGGCATGGGTGCCATCTTATAAACAATCTCTCTTCTGTCTGATCATCTAAGTTCATTGAGGAAGGAAACATCATCAAAGGAACTTCTTAGACAGAAGTAAAATGAATTATTCTCCTTTTCTATCTAGAACAAACAGTGGCATGCCATTTGTCCCCCAAATAAAAATGATGGGAGTCTACAACCTACCCCCTTAAAGAGGAGTTACCTACTAGCCATTGACAAACTTTCAGTATTTATAATCTCTTAAAAGACCTGGTCACTGCCTCTGGTTCACCTGCTATTTCTGCCAAGATGTATTCTCATAACCCTCACTACCATGACCTTAGAAACACTGTGTCCCCAGTCCCTAGCTTCTACAACCTCCCTCAGGGTACATTTGAGAACAACATTTCTTACAGGAAACAGAAACAAAGAGGAGCACAAGTGTACTTTCCTTTATTTCTATAAGTTCTTCATGCTGAGAGGTCTTAGACATTGAAATTTCTCCCACCTTTTGGTTACATGAAAAGGTAAGACTATTCATTGTAAACTCAGAACCCACGGGAAAACAAAATGAACTTTCTGTTTCATTTAAGACTCCAGTATCATCCATCAATAGTCTCTTAACACATTCATGCCTACAAAAAGCAAAGAGAAGTAATTCATTCTTACTTTCCTTTTTTTTATCTTTCTTTCTTTCTTTCTTTCTTTCTTTCTTTCTTTCTTTCTTTCTTTCTTTCTCTTTCTTTCTTTTTGTTTTTTGTTTGTTTGTTTTAGGGGGTGATATTTTATTTACATTTCAAATGTTATCCTCTTTCTCTGTTTCCAACCTCACCCCCTAATCCCTGAAACCACCTATCCCATTCCCCTCCCCTTGCTTCTATAAGGGTGTTCCCCTCCCACCACCTACTCCCACCTCACCACCATGGCATTCCCCTATACTGGGGCATTGAGCCTTCACAGTACCAAGGGCCTTTTCTTCCATTGATGTCTGACAAGGCATCCTCTGCTACATATGCAGCTGGAGCCATGGATCCCTCCATGTGTATTTTTTGGTTGGTGATTTAGTTCCTTGGAGCCTGGGCAGGAGGGATCTGTTTGGTTGATATTGTTTTTCCTATGGGGTTGCAAACTCCTTCAGATCCTTCAGTCATTTCTCTAACTCCTCCAATGGGGACTTTAAGCTCAGTCCAGTGGTAGGCTGTGAGCATCCATGTCTGTATTTATCAGGCTCTGGCAAAGCCTCTCAGGAGATAGCTATATATATCAGGGTCCTGTCCGCAAGCACGTCTTGGCATCCATAATGGCGTCTTGGTTTGGTGTCTGTATATGGGATGGATTCCCAGGTGGGGCAGTCTCTGGATGGCCTTTCCTTCAGTCTCTGCTCCACACATAGTCTCCTTATTTGCACCCTTGAGTGGTTTTTTCCCTTTTCTAAGAAGGACCTAAACACTACACTTTGGTCTTCCTTCTTCTTGAGCTTCATGTGGTCTGTGAATTGTATCTTGGGTATGCTGATCTAATATCACTTATCAGTGAGTACATACCATGTGAGTTCTTTTTTTGACTCATGACTCAAGATGATATTTTCTAGCTCCATTCATTTGCCTAAGAATTTCATGAAGTCATTGTTTTTAATAGCTGAGTAGTACTCCATTGTGTAAATGTACCACATTTTCTGTATCCACTACTCTGTTGAAGGACATTTGGGTTCTTTCCAGCTTCTGGTTATCTAACTGCTTTCCTTTTCCATATATTTTTATTTTGTGACAGCTGCCATGGGGAATAGGCTGTTTGTTGGGGCTATCTTTAAATCATATTCCCTATTTTGTCCCTTCTGTACAAATCTTGTACAGATTGGTTGAATCTCAAGGACAGAGGGTATTGGAAGTTAAAATGTAATGGACAATATACTTCTAAGCTCTCAGTCATGGGGCTTAGCTTCCAGTGTGAAAGACCTTTCTCATTACAACTGCCACTCTTTTTTTAATGGGTAATATTATATATTCTAGGAATAGTTTTCAAGAGAAAGTGATGGCAGATACACTTATTATAGTCAAGACAGCCACCCTTGTATAAGAAAGAGAATATGTAAAGTTTTATCAAAATGCTGCATCAAGGGCAAGCATTGGCTTGGAGAGGGGTTCTGAGAAAGGCATGTCTGGGATCAATGAAACAAATGACTCAAAGTCAAATGGTGGGTTCAAACTGGTGGTGGCCTATGTTCTGCTGGAGCCAGCTTTCAAGCCTACTTTCTCTCTGTTCTGTCTTCTTTGTCTCTTATCTGATTTTCTCTCTCAATCTCCTGATAGTTCTCTTTGTTTATTCTGCTTTGATACAGTTCTCCAAGTGGTGCTCTCTTCCTATTATTAAAAAAAAAAAAAAAAAAAAAAAAAATTCTCCTGATAGCTTATCCCTTGCAGATCATAAGCCCAGTCTTTTATTTTACATATCAATCCAGTTGTTTACTTCAGGTTTCCTTTGGATTATCCTATGAATCAGTATTCCCTGACCACAGCTTAATTCTGAGGTGATGTTAAGTTCTTTTAACATTCCAAAAGCAATCAGAGATCTGCCTGCCTCTGTTAAGAACAGACAATATGCTAGCTCAGTGGAACCCTGTCATGAAATAGCCATTTCTACCACACCTGGGCCTAACCTTGCTCTGTCTCAGGCCAACCCTTGAACTCAACAATGTATCTGCCTTTTCAAGCATAAACAAAAACCTCTGCTGAGTGAGAACTCCTTTGATTACCACACCTTCAATCTCTTTATCTCTCTCTTTTTATTCTGCTTGGAGATAGTTCTCTATCTTTCCTGCTCTCTATCCTGCTTTTATATATTCTAAATTGCAATATTAAATCCCTATACTTTTATAGAAATTAGGAAATTTTACATATGCGATGGATTTCTTTATATACTTTACCTTTACCGCTCAGACTCCTGCTGTCTCTGATGATCATGGTGTCATTAATATTAACAGGGAGGATTTTCCTTAAAGGAGGAATGTAAAATATGTACATTATTATACTAACAAGCCTTATACCCATGACAACCATCTACACTCCTGGCTCTCCCATATCCACTGGTCCTGTCCCAAGAGCTTGAAACATGCCATTTGTCCTCACCAAGGCCATGTCAGACCCGGTAATGCTATGTGCTCACTTAAAAATGAACTGACTAGCCGGGCGTGGTGACTCAAGCCTTTAATCCCAGCACTTGGGAGGCAGAGGCAGGTGGATTTCTGAGTTTGGCCAGCCTGGTCTACAAAGTGAGTTCCAGGACAGCCAGGGCTATACAGAGAAACCCTGTCTTGAAAAACAAAAACAAAACAAAACAAAAATGAACTGACTAAATTGTATCCATAGTTAAACTAAATAAGCCCAAATAGTTACATATACAAAGAGAGTGTGTACACATACATTCCCAGGCCTCTGTGTGCTTGTATGTGCATATTTATAGGACTAACACACAGATAGATAGATAGATAGATAGATAGATAGATAGATAGATAGATAGATGATAGATAGATATGCAGGAGAACTGGAGAACTTATTTCAATGGTTTTTTTAATAGTGAAATTAACTTTTCTGGAAAATCTTCCACACTTACCCTTTCCCATAGCCTTCCCTGGAAGAGTCAGGAGGAGTCCAGCCAGCAAATAAGCCTATGAGCTGATTAAGTGTTACTAGACAGGAAAGCCATCTACTTCACTGTTAGCTCACCTTCCAGACTCATCTGACTTAACAGAGTCAAATAAGTTAGGAAATCCTATTATTATAAAATAAGTAAACTCAAAATGATTCATTTACTTCCAACTCTTTCATCTCATCAGCTAAGTAATAAATGAACACAATTGTCCAAAAACTTGAATTAAAAACAAATCAAGCATAAAAATGTCCTAAGAAACAACTCTCTATGACATTGCTATTGGAATAGTGTTCTCGGGTTGCCTTACTGTATTCTTAAATTCTGTTGCAATTAATATTTTGTTAATATTTAATGTTCAATTTTATTCTTCCCCCAAATTCCTCTATCTCCTTTTACTTCACATTAATATAGTTAAGATTTCATCCATAACAAAACTATATTTTTTGTTATAAGTATATAATTTATGTCTATATCGATAGTTAAATAAGAACATTCCATTTAGGAACATTCCATTCTTTTTATTTTGTCCTAATCTCTACAGTGGGAATCTCAGTTTCCATTATATAGAGCTAATTTCAGCTTTCCATTAGATGTCATAGGTAAAGCATTCAACTGCTGTGCACCTTAACTGTGAACTTAACTGAGTTTTCCTTTAGGTAAATGTCTTTCCTTACCTCCTTTTCCTTGCTCATTTTTTTGTGTCTTTTCTTCCCTTCTACACATTCTCTCTGTCCTTTCTTCCTTACCCCCCTTTTTTGTATTTTATACCCCTATAATCAAATAATTTAATTAAAGCCATTAAAACATTTATTTTAAACCATTTGAGATAACCCACGGCAGGTATAAACTATGAAATTGTCTGTGTTCAACTGGCTTTCCTACTATAAATTCACTAAAGTCCATGAGTTGTTAGGAGCAGTGCTAGGTAATAAGAAATAGCAAGATGTGTAACAGGCCTCAATTTTCTATCTGCTTTTCAAGCATCATTATAGATCTAGCATAACACCGGCATCCTGTGTACATTCAACCATGGCATTGCCACAGGCTGCTGTTTTCTGAGTTACACAGAAGAAAATGACAAATTCAGCTATCCCCACAGGCTTACGTAGAGTGAGCATTTTCTTTTTGTGAATTTTGTATTCTCAATCACAAACAGATCAACTATGGCTCACACGTCTAATCCAGGTTTGACTGCTTTGGTCTTAGAACATACTCATATTCACACGATTTATTTTCTTGCCCGGGAAGGAGTATGTGGGTGGGTGGGAGAGCATTCTCATAGAGTCAGGGGGGAGACAAAACTCTGTTCAGTGGAAATATCTCTAGACCAGCATCCATCTAGTGTTATCTCATTAAAAATCTAGGAGCATATTAAGTAAGCTCCTTTCCCTCCATAGCTAACTGTTCTTTTTTGTTTTAATGATTCACTTCTTACTGGCTTGCTCCCTGTGGCTTGCTCAATCTGCTTTCACAAAGGAACCAGGACTACTGTCAGCACAGGGATGTTCCCATCCACATTGGCCTGGCACTTAATCACTAGTTAAGAAAGTACCCAACTGGCTTTTGTGCCTATAGCCAGATCTTATGGAGACATTTTCTCAATTCAGGTTCCTTCCTCTCAGATGACATTCAGCTGTGTCAAGTTGAAATAAAACTATCCAATAAAACAGGTTTATCCTGTCTTCCCTGAGGGATGCTTCGTCCATGCTCCACTTGCCTGTGTACTTCCACGCTCCCCCATTTTGTGTCTCTATTTAATTTTTACTTCCATGAATCTGTTAGGCCAAATGCATTAACAATGAATTTCAATATCTGGATATATTAATTAGAAGCCACAAAGGAGATAAGGCACAGAGTCTTTTGACTACAATATCCCGATTTATAAACAGATCATTGTTCTCTTGACAGCTGACCCTAAGAATACATAGCCAAACATCTGGGAATGGAGTGTGCTAAGAGACTTCCATATATGATTAAATATTTTTATTGGATATGTTTTTACTTACATATCAAATGTTTTCCCCTGTCCAGGACTCCCCTTCAGAAATGCCCTATCCCACTCTGCCTTCCCCCTGACTATATGAGGGTGCTCTCCTACCCACCCACATACTCCCTTCTTCCTGTCCTGGAATTCCCTTATACTGGGGCATCGACTACCCACAGGCCCAAGGGCCTGTCTTTCCACTGATGTTTCAACAATGCTATCTTTTGCCACATATGCAACCAAAGCTATGGGTCCCTCCATGTGTATTCTTTGGTTGGTGGTCCTGTCCCAGGGAGCTCTCTGGAGTCTGACCCAGTTGACACATTTGCTCCCTCCTTGGAGATGCAAACCCCCTCAGCTTCTTCAGTCCCTTCTCCAACTCCTCCATCAGGGACCCTGCACTCAATTCAGTGGCTGGCTGCAAGCATCCACCTCTTTGTCAGGCTCTGGCAGAGCCTCTCAGGAGACAGCCATATCAGGCTCCTGTCAGCAAGAACTTCCTCGCATCTACAATAGCATCCAGGTTTGGTGGCTGTATATGTGACAGCTAATATCTACTTATCAGTGAGTCCATACTGTGTGTATTCTTTTGTGACTAAGTTACCACACTCAGGATGATATTTTCAAGTACCATCCATTTGCCTGCAAATTTCATGAATTCATTATTTTTAATAGCTGAGTAGTATTCCATTGTGTAAATGTACCACATTTTTTTTGTATCCATTCGTTTATTGAGGGACATCTGGGTTCTACTATGAACATAGTTTGGCATGTCTCCTTATTACATGTTGGAGCATCGTCTGGGTACATGCCCAGGAGTGGTATATCTGGGTCCTAATTCCAATTTTCTGAGGAACAGCCAAACTGATTTCCAGAGTCATTGAACCTGCTTTCAGTCCCACCATCAATGGACTTCAAATTCTTCACATTCTTGCTAGTATCTGCTGTCACCTATGTTTTTGATCTTGGCCATTCTGACTGGTGTGAGATGGAATCTCAGGGTCATTTTGATTTCCATTTCCCCGATGACTAAGGATATTGAACATTTCTTTAGGTGCTTCTTGGCCATTTGAGTTTCTTCAGTTGATAATTCTCTGTTTAGCTCTGTTATGCATTTTTATTTGGGTCTCTGGAATCTAACTTCTTGAATTATTTCCACATATATGATATTAGCCCTCTAAAGAATGTGGGATTACTAAATATCTTTTTCCAATTTGTTGGTTGCCATTTTGTCTTATTGACAGTGTCCATTGCCTTGCAGAAATTTGGAAATTTTATGAGTTCCCATTAGTCAATTCTTAATCTTAGAGCATAATCCGTTGGCGTTCTGTTTAGGAAAATGTCCCCTGTGCCTCTGTGTTTGAGGCTTTGCCCTACTTTCCCCTCTATTAGATTCAGTGTATCTGGTTTTATATGAAGGTCTTTGATCCACTTGGATTTGAGCTTTGTGGTTATTTTTAAGAGTACTGAATAGATCCCACTGAAACATGTTTGAGAAAGAAAATAAATGGATCCTGTGATCTATGGGTTTGGATGCAGAAAGGTGTCCTTTGACAGTTACAATTGCCAAAAAATGCTAATAAGTAGAATGCGTAATAATTAAAAATGATGAACCAATAGAAAAATGAGAGATACAGCTAAGAATGCATGAAAAATTACGTTATAAGGTAAGCAAATCTACTGAGGTTTGTTTTATCCACTAGAATAAGTATTTTGAATTTGTGTGTGATTCTGGTTATTTAGTTTATGTATTACTTTTATTTTTAACTACTCCACTAAACATATACCTTGGGACAGTAGAAGTTGTTGCAGAGGAAAAATGTTGTAAAATAAATTTAAGAGGCATGGCTTCTAAAATATGAGATTTAAAGGATCCATTCCCTTATTTTTCACCAGCAGACTGCCAGCTTTGTTTATCATGCTTTTAAACTATATGAAATAGAAATTATGACTCAGTAATTCTGAAGTATGACCCAGGAATTTGAATTTATTGCCTTCAGTCAGATGCCATCAAGGTGTCCACTGGTGAAGCTGGAACTATCCTCTAATTCATTATTGTACCCTTCAGGAAACACAGTAGTGGATATTTAGTTTTAAATGAGCTGAATAGATAAATCAAAGTGCTAATAGATTTGGTGCATTTATTTACTTAATCTCTTATTGAAAAACATTTCTCAATAAGTACTTTTCCTCTCCTCAGTAATACAGCAGACACATAGAAGGGATATGGTTCAGATGTTCCATGCAACCCAAATAAAATGCAATCTAAGAAAGGGTTGACAAAGTAGAAATACCATTTGAATTATTATATCATTAAAGTAGTAATATACAGGAGGTAGAGAAGTAATTAATTCTTAAGTCTAAATCATATTCATGTAGCCTCATCTGAATGACCAACCCCAGAATTTTATTTACTTTTAATATTTTATTTTTGAGAATACAATTTGATTATAATATTCTCCTTTCCCTCACCATCTTCCATACCTCTCATATATCCTTCTCTTCTCTCCTTTAAATTTAGACTCCTCATTTTACTAATTGATATTGAATGAATATATGTATATACATATATACATATATACATGTATTCTTAATTTTAATTTGTTTAGTCCATATACTGATACATTTATATAACACATGTTTTCAGGGATGATCATTTATCACTGACTAGACCAATGATGTGCTGCTCCCTAAGGAAAAGCTACTTCCCCTGCTCCCAGAACAATTTCCTTGGTCCTTTTTATATGGTTTAGTCTTCCTGGGCTTTTCTCCATCAAGTTTGGAATGTACTTTGGTAACATCCTTGTTCAGCTCACATTTGGTTAGTCATGTTGGAGAGATTTATGGGTGTAGTTTCTGATATCACTAGGAAACAAAGTCTCACAGCAAAGTCCCTAATCCTTTGGCTCTTATGATCTTTCCGCTGCCACATCTGTGCACTGTCTCCTGAGCTTTAAGTGTTAGAAGTTTTTTGTTGATGTATCCGCTAGGATTGGGCTCTACAGTTCTGTATTTTAATTGGTTGGCTGTGGTTTGCTGTAATGATCATTGTTTGTTGCAAACAGAAGTTTCCTTGATGAGACAACACCAGCTTTTGATAACCTGTTTATTGACTGTTCTATAAATGTACCAACAGCACAAAATATAAAATAGTTTTTCTTCCATATGACCATTATGTCAATGGAATTATATAAAATTTGATAACTAGCATCTATTCAAGCAGTAGAATTTATGAATCTCCTGGCTTCATCAGGCATGCTTTAGTATATGATTAGTTTACCACACTTTTCTTTTTGCTACCTCTTCTATGAGCATAGAATTCTACATCCACCTATGAAATCTGTTGCATCAAAACTTTAAATCAGGAGCATCCTGTGTATGATATCGGAGTCTTCTCCTTTAAACGTCAGGCCCTGCTAAGAATTCAGAGAGCTGTTTGGAATGATTAAGGCCTCCATTCTGAGAGACATGAGCAAGGTTGGTCCCTTTGTCAACACGTGAGGTCTATTCTGGGGTGATTGGATCTGAAAAGATCCTCCATTTATTTTACCATAGTTATTTAGTTACCAAAAATATATTTTACTATGATTAAATGGGCTAAATAAAATTTGAATTACATCCCAACAAGTTTCTTGGATTTCTGAAGCATGTAGTAGACACAGATTTATACTAAGCATCATATTCTATGAGTCAGAAAGGCCGGGAAAAGTGGTCAGGTGATTTGGCTGATGAATTGCAAATAGTTTTCTACTTAGTTTACAATTTAGATACTTGGGGGGGAGGTCAAAGACTATGTAAATGGTTTTTAAAAAGTGATAAGAAAAGGGAATAAATTTAATTTTCCGCATATCGACCAAAGGTCCTCTAGACTGCTCCTGGAGAAACGTCAAGACTGGCAGTCTCCGCACAAGGCACTGGTTCTCCAATTGCCGCTTGATTGTTCCGCGTATGAAACTCCATGGGAAAAATACAGAAATCAGAAAATACACCTATTGGTCTTGGCAGTCAGCTCTGATGTTTTGTTTTAACTGGGTGCTAAACAGGTAAAACCAGAGCCCAGTGACTCAGCCTTAACAATCTCATTTAAAAACATTAGTTCTTTTTTGTGTGTGTTTGTTTCCTATTCTGTAAACATGTCCTATACAATTATTCTCATTCCCTAAGAATCTCCATGTGAACTCTGCATTTTGAGACATTTCTTTTGAATAGATGCTTGGGGAAGCATTACGGGGAATGCATGCTAACATTATAACCAAAATACAGCATATAATCAGACCTCATCGAAACAGTCAGCAGGACAGGAAGCACCTCTCTCACTGCAGTTTGGATGAAGCTGCCTCTGCTTGACAGGGGTGCTGTGTCTTTTCACCCCACAAAGGCATGCTCCACTTCACACTTTAACTAAATGTATTGAAAAATAGAATGCCTCTCAACGCAGATTGCACCTTATAGCCTTTGTCAAGGGTTTAAAAATGTCTTAAGAATGGGGAATGCCTGCTTAGGATTTATGATTATTACCCGTAGGCTTTATTGTGCATCTTGCTCTCACACTGAGCATCCACATCACATCTGCAGGGAAGCATCAGAGGCAAGCTCATCACTTAAAGTTGTTTTGGTAATAATTTATCTCTGAGTCTGACTCCATTGTTCTGCATGTATTACATAGAACTTCCATGGAACATCAAGCATATTTATTGATAGGGGAAAACTGTGTGGTTATGAGTGTTTCTATAATGAAACGGGATGAGGGATGGTCATTTCTGTTCAAGTGGTACTCTTCGGGAAGAGAAAAATGGGGATGTTTTTTAGAACATGAAATAAAACTCTAAAAATAGATGAGATATGTTTCTATTATCAACGATTGGATAAGATATAGTCATATTGTCCTTTGGGAATGAAGAGGACATCGCAGCTTCTTTGCTGTCACCAAACATGCTCCTAGAAAAATGGTGCATGTACCTCCTGATTCTTATCCTTGCAGACTGAATAATGAATGTTTCCACAGGATGTAAGACAGCTCCCAATGCACTAAGCTGTTAATGAAGAATACCAATAGTTATTTCAGGCCTTAGATTTCTTTATCTCCTCTTCCATCCCTACTCCTGACCTTTACAGATATCAACAGGATGATACAGATATCAAGCTAGGTCTTAAGTTCTCAACTGTAAGATAACCCTCGATATGAAGGCTTGGCTTGCAATAGAGGTCATTACCTTGCTGGCCATGTACCATATCATTTTGCTGTTGGCTAATGCGTTGTTCTTTTTTTTCCTTTTAATTTGCATTTAGAAGAGATATCAACCTCACTTGGCAAAGCTAACTGCTGATGTAGCCAACAACAAAGCACTCTCATCAACTGAGTCATTAAAATTAGAAAGAAGCAAAGAGCTAACATATATTATTTTTCAAGCAAGAACTTCTTTTAATTTTGTCAAAATAGTAAGAAAAATGACCCCAGTGTAAACCTCAGTCACAAAATTCAAGCTTATGTTGAAAGGTCAAATGAAAATTACAGAGAGTGTGAAGGATTTGACTAAAAGAAGCTGAAAGCTATAAAAACTAGGCAAATTTATGGTGCTCAGAATACTCACAGTGAGGAAGGATTTGATTTTTTTGTTCTATTTAGCAAATAAAGACATTAATTCATATAGCTGTAGCTTACACAGAAAATGATGTCATGAAAGATACATGCTCAGAGTGAGCATGGTTCACAACTTCTGTGACTACCTGCCCAGGTAGAATAACAGGTCAGTTAGGAGAAACAAGAATGCTGGCATAGCAGTCTTAATTTGAAAGGCATAGGAAAAAAATATGATAATCCCAATTTTGGTTTTTTATGAAAATGTGTCCTTCATTCTTTGTAACTTTGAATTGTGGACTGTGCTACCACAGACATATCTACCTATTCATCACCCCCTGTGATATGGGGTAACTATGTAACATATACTAAATGGCCTCAGGTATTTGTAATAATATATTTATGACTCATGATCAAGTGGAATTTTTCTATGAGTCACTCTAATGTCAAGGAATGCCAACCAAAGTTCATATTGGCAGCTCTACATGCAGATGGCAAATTGTATCTTCTACTCTCTCAGGGTGCATACATATACACACAAAAGCACATGTGCATGCACACAACCACACACACACATACACACACCTTTAAAAATTCTTTCTCTCCACATGTATGCATGTGTTTGCCATATATATTCATACAGATGCATATTTACATATTATTTCATTTCATAGTTTCATAAGTAAAATATGTCAAAACCATTAAATTTCAACCTAGCACATATTAATATATAAACACATAACTATAAGGAACATTCATGAGAGATCTATCTTGCTAAATGTATATAAAGTGAAAATAGAGGAGCTGGTGAAGATGAAGATTACCAGGTCAGGGCAATGGAAGTAAAGGCAGTCATGTACATGATGCACTTAAAAAAAAAGTTATCATTAACCCAAATGCACTTCACAATAAATAGATGCTAATATAGATTTTTAAGAACATCACTGAGTTAAATGTTTACTAAGTAGATATTGAGTGAATAAACAAATCATTAAAAAGTAAATCTGTTATGTTAAAAATGAATTCAAATGTTAAGTTCTTATAAGAATAAATTCAACCCTTTCATAAAATGTTTCAAAACTTATTTTTTAACTTTTTGTATACTTGAGGATTTTTTTTTATCAACTAGTTTTGCCCCGTGTATTCAAAGTCTCTAAATTCCCCAGCTTAATTTCAACATTTTCAGATCTTTCCACTTAGAAAATCATCAAATAACTTCTTAGCCATTAATATATGTACCTTTGCTTTAAATGCAAGCTTCCATGAGGGTGCTAGTAATTGAACTTATGTCCTCTGAAAGATTGTTCTGTGCTGTTCACCACTGGACAACCTCTCCAGCCATTGCCTTTCTTTTATCAACAATCATCATAAAATAGTTGTTTGACTCAAAACTTATATACCCTTATTGTTTTGTCAGTTCTCTTGACTGTAACATAAAATTTATCTCCATCTCTTCATTCTTCTGAAGATTGAGTTTTATGTTGCTCAATGAAGCAAAAATGTACAGTTTCTTTTATTCTGCTTTGCTTTGTGTCATCTCCCTCCAGGACACTGATTCTCCTGTATTATCTTACTTCTCTGTAGACTTCTGTGTTTTTTAAGTAACAGCTTCTCATAACCTTCCTTAACCATTTTAATTCTTATTTTGACAAGATTTATTTTTTACTATTTCTAAGTGGTGTGTGTGTGTGTGTGTGTGTGTGTGTGTGTGTGTGTGTGTGTGTGTTTTGTGTACATTAGTACAGGCAGCAGTGGAGGTCAGATGCTTCAGAACCTCTGGAGGAGGACTACACAATGTGGACCAACAAGGAACTGAACTTGATTTTTCTGAAAGAACAGTAAATGCTCTTAACCACCGAGCCACTTCTCCAGCACATATTTTTTATGAATTTTCTGTCTGTACATCATCTTTAGTCATCTCACTGCATCCATATCTTCTATAACCATCTTTAAAGAAATGACTCTGTGTTATACCATATTCCCTTTCTGTAGCAATGTACCTTTAGGTAGAAAACTTATACAAATTGATCATTTAGCTTGTCTCTTAGAAACTGAAATTCTAACCAGCATGGAGCCGGCACTTGCTGGAGTCTTCTCATAGTATTAAATATGGTGCATGTTATCATAGCAGAACTACATGGCAAGGTCACAAGATAAAACACAATGCCAGAAGCATATCAAGAGACAAGCTTGCTATTGACCCTATATGTGTAACATATGTGGATAAAGGCTCATTCTTTTATATTAATTTGCTTTTGAAGGAAGTAACTGGAATCTCACAAGAACCACATTTATTTCTCCTGAAGATATCATCTGCAATATTCTACCTATTTCACTGCTGCTGAACATCTTCTTTATGAGGATACACTTCCAATGTACATTCAAATCTTTGGGCTACACCCTCAAACAATATACAGACCACACACAACACATGTGTAAATCTATATCTGCATCTTAAAAGTTTCATCTAATTCAGAAATACATTACCAACCTGG
Organism: Mus minutoides; assembly: GCA_902729485.2. Classification (NCBI taxonomy): domain Eukaryota; kingdom Metazoa; phylum Chordata; class Mammalia; order Rodentia; family Muridae; genus Mus; species Mus minutoides. The sequence continues at coordinate 5,540 of LR752674.1, read as the reverse complement.
GTATTTTTACTTGATACATCCCCAAGGAGACTCACTCTTTCCTCTCTCTTTTTTTTCCTAGTTCCTCCTTCACAATACGTTGTTCTAAACACTAGGATGTTTTCTTTCTTTCCACTGTCACCATGGGAAGATCTGTTGCTCTACTTCTCTGATGCCCATCTGTTCTGTCCCTGTGGTCTCACTGGCACCATTCATGTTCTCAGCTGGATTACAGAGCAGAGCTAATTGTTGACACAGCTAATAATATAATGTCACCTGTCATTGGGTGAATTTTATAAACCCATAGGTATGGAGAAAACAAAATCTGTGGTTAAGCATCTCGTAACTGCTTCTTTTGCTAAATGCCAGCCTAATGTGGTAATGACATATAACTAATTTTCTCTCTAAAGTTGTTGTTATGATGACCAAGGAGATTAAACCATTAAGTTTGACAGTCCAAGCTGGTGAAACTTTGTTTCATCTTCAAGAAATAGTTTTTCTCTTTTCCTACAAATATAAATGAGAACTTTAATTTCTCACTAATTTTTCTTTTTATTGAGTTCAGAAAGACAAAGGTAATGAAACTTTTAGATAAGGCATTTTATCTGTATCCTTGTAGATTAAGCTTGGTTTTTCAAGTAAGTATAGCAAGATTATCTCAGACTCGGGCAAGAAAATTTATTTGATTCTTATAAAAAAAAGCTATCTTAGAAAACCATTCTGAGGAGCATTCAAAGGTGCCATAGTCAACAGCATCCTATCATCATTCCCTATTTCTTCTGCAAAACACATTCCATAATGCCTCATAAGCTATCAATCAATCAATCAATAAATAAAGCATGCAGGCTCCAGGTGTTGTCTCTTCATACCATCCAGGAAGAGGAAGGCAACAAAAGTATCCTCTGTTCTCTTTAGGAAACTTCCATTACATTCCACTGGGAAAATTGTAGTTTATGGCATTACATAGAAATCAAGATTTGACTCTGTTTCTCTCACTTCGTACTGAATCAAGGTCCATGGGAGAAAAGCAAGTAATCAATATATAACTGAACTGTATCTCTAGCCCAGATATATACTTCTTAGAGCATGAGAATATGCTATCCAGAGTAGAATATGCTATCCATATGGTAGTCCTACTGTCATGCTTTCAGTTTATCCAGTCTGGATGGAGTAGCAGCGCTAGCACACAATTTTTGTTTTTAAATTTCATGTTCTAGCCATTGTTTGGTTTCATGTACAAGCACATTTTGTTCCACATCAGTAATAAATAAAATAAAATACTGAAGACGCTATATGCATAGTAACAAAGAGAACTGTTTCTGTAACTATGCCATAGGCAACATTTTTATCATTCTTCATTATTTTTTGGTATTCATATTAATAGATATGTTATGGACTACTTGACATTCCTTCCATCCCTGAATCTTAAAACTTTTAATAAAAATGGGGCTACACAGTATAAACTTTGGAAAATCATGAATGATCAAGAGAATTTGGCCTGTAAGTGCTGCAAAAAACCCCTCTCAAATATTTAATTTCTGTGGAATACTAAACATATATAAACTATGATATTTAACAATTATTTTAGAAAAATATAAGGTATTTTTAAGGTAAGTTCTTTTAGACATTGAGAAAATAAGAAAATAACTGTAAGTAGAGGTTTCATGAGGGTTGCTTTTAATCCACAGTTAATCATTTGTCCTGAGTATACTGTATTAGATTTCAATCTCAGTATGTTATCTGTGATTTTGGGGGTAATCATACCTATTTGGTAGGATACTTGTTTAGATTAAATAGATAACATATATATCAAACCAAGCTCCTAGATGGTGTATAGTATGTTCATGTCCTTAATGAAACAAATGCTACCGAGAAAAAATTTTCACATCCTACTGTAAGAAGATTGAGTACACTATATCCAACCAAGAAACAGAAATCACCCTGCTGTTTAACGAGAGTTTATTTCTGAAACTATACATATAAGCAATTTCTATGTGGCAATATAATCCTGATGGAAGGAAATACTTAAGTGGAAGGAAAAAAAGATCTTCCTTAGAGAAATGTGGTTTGGCCCATGAAGGGTAAATCTGGTACTACTAGTTAAAGAACATGCCATCTTCCGGAATTCCTGGCTGTAACTTTGTAGTCCCCATACCACTTGTCTTGTCTGTGAATTAAAGAGGTTGTCTCCTACGGTTTACCTCCTCTAACCTCTACTGGGAATGTTCTCAAACATACTACCAAATGAAATAAGAAACATATTCACACAAATATTTTTATTTATCATGCTGAAACAGTTTTGGGAATAAGAACCCACAAATTGATGGTAACACTGACACTTGTTGACCTGGAAATCACACCACTGTAGAGCAACACTCAGATATTGAGTTCTTTATTGCTTATTCAGTTTTTTTTTGTTGTTGTTTTGTTTTTGATATGAAGATCAGCTTATTTAGGTGTAAGGTAATTTCAATTCATAATTTAAATGTGAATAACCATTAGCATCATGATGGCTATGCACATGCTCAAAATAATTTGATGAATTACAAAACAGCCTATCAAAGAGATGCTGTGATGTGTTGCAACAGAAATCAAGCTTGAAAACTCCCTAAACATAATGTGCCTATTCAATGTCAGTTTAAAATCTGCACAATAGTCTATAATGACTTCTAAAACCTCATGTAAATAATGATCCATCTAATATGTTTTTCATAGAAATGTATTTTAAACAGTCTTTTATACCATTTTGATATATTGTAAGAGAGAACTCATTTTCTCCACCATTACCTAAAAACACTTCTCGAAAAAAAAAAAAAAAAGTACTAATATTATGCTGATCCTGATGATCGGTGTGAGGGACATAGAAATCCTTGCAGATTAAATATTAGTTGAAATGTTAAGAATTACTTTATTGTGGCAAAATGAATTTGCACCAATAGTCATCAAGTCAGTCATGAGTAAAAGCTATCTTCTATTCATACATTCTTCTATGACTACTCCCTCTCATTTGTTTGATATCTATCCCTCACTGTAAGTCATAGTCAGTGCACAGTTCTATTTGTATTTCCATTCCACAGTCTGATACGGAGATAGAATTCTGAACATTCCAAAAAATAAAATGGAGAGAATTTTTGAATTATCCATTCAAGAATATCATCCCCTAGCACTTGGGAGGCAGAGGCAGGTGGATTCTGAGTTCGAAGCCAGCCTGGTCTAAAGACTGAGTTTCAGCACAGCCAGGGCTATGCAGAGAAACTCTGTCTTGAAACAAATAAAACAAAAAAGATGATATTTTCCCAATGGCTTATATTTGAAGAAGTAAATATCTGACTACAAAGTTTCCAACAATCGTAGACATGATTCTAACTTAAGGACAAAATGGAGACTGACCCTTTATTATCACATACCTATCAATCCAGAGCCCTGCCACTCATCCTGTAATGTGGGTAGAAACCACTTAAGAGTCTGTATAAAATATTGGCTCTAAAGTAGCAGGCTTTGGACAAGCCTTGGATTCCTACTTTGTAGATAGTCTATAAGCCAAAGGAATAAGAAAATATGTGATTTGAAAAGAAAAAGACACTACTATATTCCTATGAATTTTCAGTAGCAGCTTATTGTCTTAACAAGCAAATTAAAAACACTAACCTCGAAGTTGTACTATAAAATCTATTCTTTAAAAGCAAAAGGAAAAAGATAACCCTTCTAAAAGCATGTACCTCACAATATGGGGAAGCCATGTAACAGATAGTTTTAAAGAAGAAAATGATGCTCATTCACTGACCAGTGCTGTTACCATGGTTATGAAGGCAGTATTTACCCAACTCTGGTTAACTTCCTTTTCAAGTTAGGGGCATGTAAAACAAGTATAAAATGTGAAAAGTGGATGAGCAAATATTTGCTACTAATATAACTGGCTGCATTTATTTTCTATGAAAATCTAACCCTAACCATCTCAACACTTAAGTTTAATTTGCCAAGTATTTCCTTTTGTTTATGAAATAATTTCACATATTTTACATGGTGAAACTACAAATATACAACTTTTCTATTTAATTAATTAATTATTTATTTATTTTCTTACTTCTTTTTATTAGATATTTTCTTTATTTACATTTCAAATGTTATCCCAAAAGTTCCCTATACCCTCCCCCCTGCCCTGCTCCCCTACCCACCCACTCCCACTTCTTGCCCCTGGCATTCCCCTGTACTGGGGCATATGAAGTTTACAATACCAAGGGGGCTCTCTTCCCAAGGATGATCAACTAGGCCATCTTCTGCTACATATACAGCTAGAGACACGAGCTCTGGGGATACTGGTTAGTTCATATTGTTGTTCCACCTATAGGGTTGCAGACTCCTTCAGCTCCTTGAGTGCTTTCTCTAGCTTCTCCATTGGGGGCCATTTCATAATCAGCCACCAAACCCAGACACTATTGCGTATGCCAGCAAGATATTGCTGAAGGGACCCTGATACAGCTGTATCCTATGAGGCTATGCCAGTCCCTAGCAATACAGAAGTGGAAGCTCACAGTCATCTATAGAATGAAACACAGAGCCCCAATAGAGAAACTTTTATATTTAAATGATATACCCTGAACAAGCATCATAGGCAATATCGTTATATATGCAAAGCTCTGTTGAGTGATTCTTACCATGGAAATGTAGCAGTACCAATAGTGCTCCCAGATGTAGTCAAGCCTGAGAACCAGATATCTCCTGAATGCTTGATTTTTAAGCTGGAGTCAGCCATTTAATGATCCAAGAAGAAATATAACTCAGCGTTAAGTATATTTACAGTATATTTAATTGAATGCTTTAAGAAATGAAATGCTGCATATGTAATCAAACAGTAGAACAATTTGCATTGCTAGCAAAATGTTTAAGTCAACATGAATCAACACAGTCCAGGCAGAGGCTACCAAGCTACCATGAAGGATAATTTATCTTTTTTCCTCTCTCTCTCTCTCTCTCTCTCTCTCTCTCTCTCTCTCTCTCTCTCTCCCTCCCTCCCTCCCTTCCTCCCTTCCTCTCCCCCTCTCTCTTTCTTTTCACTCTCATATTCCAATTTTCAAATATAGTTGTATAATTATGAAAATTTACTGTCTTAGGGTAATTCCTAGAAGCTAGCCTTCGGTTGTTATCATTTTTCAGCATGACTCTTGAGATGGAAGAAAAAGAAGAAACACACAGAACAGATCATGAGAGAGGGAAAATAAATTTTTAGTTTTGCAGTGGCTTGCCCTTTCCATTTTTATATTCACACCTGCACTCTGGCCTCAACAAAACAACAGGTGCAAGCTACAGATGGATCCTATCGCAGCTGCAGACAGACACATCTGCCACTGTTTCCTTGAGTCTGAATTTGAAAGATGTCCAACAGCAACCAGATTTGTGTCATGGGGTGTCAGGGCAGAGGGCTTCTTTGAACAGGAAGGGTGGTGACAGGCTGGGTCATTGCCATCTGAGTACTCAATCAAGACTACTTTCCCAACTTTATTTCACAAGCTAAAATAGTGTTTTCCTTCCCCTTTAGAATGAGGTACAGTGAAGTGCCATAA
>LR753237.1:0-14144 GCA_902729485.2 Mus minutoides | reverse complement strand
TTCTAGGAAGGGGCACAGAGACCACATTTTGAACTTCATTCTTCTTGAGATTCATGTGTTTAGTAAGTTGTGTCTTGGGTACTCTAGGCTTCTGGGCTAGTATCCACATATCAGTGAGTACATGTTATGTGAGTTCTTTTGTGCTTGGGTTACCTCACTCAGGATGACATCCTCCAGATCCATCCATTTGCCTAGGAATGCCAATAAACAAGCAATCCAGAATAAAAGCAAAGAAACAGAAAAAAAGAGAAAAAGCTTGTACGTGTATGCATGAACATACACACACACACACACACACACAGCACAAAACCCATAAAACACAAAAAAAATCAGAGAACATAATGGAAAAGCAAAAGACAAGGTATAAAGAGGAAAGACAAACAAACAAACAAACAAACAAAAAAACCCAGCCCAAAGTATTGTGAGACAACATTTCCAAAAAATACCATGCAGTTTGCTTTGTGTTGGCAAGTCTACAGCTGGGAAGGGAACCTCTCTTTTTTGTTGTTGTTGTTGTTGTTGTTGTTGTTTTCTAGACAAGGTTTCTCTGTGTAGTCCTGGCTGTCCTGGAACTCACTCTGTAGACCAGGCTGGCCTCCAACTCAGAAACCCACCTGCCTCTGCCTCCCGAGTGCTGGGATTAAAGGCGTGCGCCACCGTGCCCGGCTATGGAACCTCTCTTAAGTGTTGTGTATACACCCAGTGAGACTCCATTGGAGAGAACTGATTTTTCTTCTGTGATCGGCTGTTCATTGGAGAACATTTCTATGTTGAGGGATGGGCCTCATGTCTAGTTCTCCTCTCAGCATTGGGACTGTGTGTGCTGCCACAGTGTCTGTGAGCTTCTATGAGCATCAGCTCTGTTTTCTTATCTAGAAGGTCTTACTTCCTTGGTGTCATCCATCCCCACCAACTTATGGTCTTCCAGCCTCCTCTTCCTCACAGCTTCCTGAGACCCGAGGGAGGGCTTGATGGAGAGGTAGGATTTTTGGAAACTGAGTAGCTGTTATATTGGAGTATTATTCTAGTAATGATAAGGTTATACGGGAAGAAAGGTGATGTGGCTGCTTCTGTATTAGTGCGTGTGTGCAGGAAGAAAGCAGCAAGCTCAGAGATTTCCCCTAAAACCATAGGCAGAGCACAAGTAGGAGGTTCTAAGTGGACATTCAAAATATATCCTGTTTTTTTCTGGTTGCAGGAATAACTAAGTATGACTAAGGATTCAGAGCAAACCAAGCATTCCGCAGCTGACAGATGCATGGAAAACAGAAATTTGGAAGGCATTGGACGCAGGCCAGGAATGAGTGCTTGAACACACTTGTCCTGAGTCTGTCTCTGATCTCCCCTTCATAATGAAGGAAGTTCTGCCTTCCTGTCTGCTGACACTAACTTTCTTTTGCTTGAAACTCTGATACAACCACATATGAATAGTGGCCTTGAAAGGGTTGTCCCCATTTCTCATAAACTCCAGGGTTCCCGTCTCTTTCAGAGGGAGAGAGGCATATTCTGGGTGGATAGAAAAAGACTTATAAGCCAAGAGAATCACAAGATAATTTTTTTCCAATCTATATTGGAATAAACTAACACACATGGGGTTGATTCTAAAGGTATTTGATTAAGAGCAACAGACACTAACACTGAATGGATCAGAAACTCCATTGAAGGGATACCGGGGACAGCATACCACGACAGGGACTGCCCGCAGCAGGCCAGGATGGAGACATCTCAGAAACCCGAGGCAGCTCCTTGTGAAAAAGGATGGTGCCTAGGAACCCAAGAAGCAGGTGTCATATCCCCCCAGGGACCTGCCATCTGATAAGGGATTGCCTGCAGTAGGCCAGGGTGGAGATGTCACAGCTCACAGCTGTTCTTTGTATATAACAGCTGTTCCCATTTCTCCTAACCTTAGCCCTGGACAATGGTTGTATAGAATTCATCTGCTCGTGACTGCTTTTCAGTTGGCCTTGGTGTGCATAATTATTCTATTATATCTGACTTTCCTATTCCTTTCTCCTGATCTGATGAATTCTGTGAAACTCGATGTTCCTCGATGCAATGATTCTTACACAATTAAAAACTGAGGCACGGAGCCCAGCCCAGCCCAGCACAGCACAGAACACACAGCACAGCTCAGGCCTAGCCCATGTACATGCCGTGTGTTCTCATCTTGGAAACAATGCAATAACTGCTCAATGGTAGTTCCAGATTGATGTTTGACTTGCAAAGAAAGTTTGAAGAAATTATTAGAAAATGAATTAGAGCCAACATTGGAAACCCAAGAAAGGCAAGCACTGTTGAAGTTATGAAATAAGTTTCACACAACATTTGAGAGTGGTTCCTGGATAAGCAAGTATAGAATGTATATAATTCTATGCTAATAAAACTAAGTCAAAACACTGGGACTCTTAGGACAGTCCTTGTGTGCAATGTGCAGAAGCAGAAAGCTAGCAGAGCTGCTGAGTTAAGGGTTAAGGGTTGATTCTTTCTGGCCATTGACTGGCAGCTTTGTCCATGTTATCATTAGAACTTCACAAGAAAACACAAGTAGCTGACCTCGGACCTCTGAGCTCTGAAATATAAGTAAAAAAAATTAAAGTTTAAATAATGATGAGTTTGCAATTATTATTATTTTGGCCACAGGCCTGGGAATAGGAAAAGCTTGAAACTTTGGGGAACAATTGTAATTCTTGATTCTTTGTGGGATGTGGTTATTATTTTGAATTTGATTTGGTAATGAGAATACAATGTCTTTTCTCTACCTGCTTTTGGAGTATCAATAAAAGACGGGAGCAAGAAAAAGGTGAGAGAGTGAGTGGAGAGAGAGTGAGATGCACATGAGAAGTGTGTGTGTGTGTGTGTGTGTGTGTGTGTGTGTGTGTATGTGTGTGTGTGTGTGTGTGTGAGAGAGAGAGAGAGAGAGAGAGAGAGAGAGAATGTGAAGAGAGAATGTGAGTTGTGTGTGGACAGAGTGTGAAGTGAATGGAGAGAATGTGAGAGTGTGAAGAGAAGAATGTGTGTATTTGTGAAAGGAGAGTGCATGTGGTGAGTGTGAGATGCATGTGAGGTGTGTGTGTGAAGAATGTGTGTGTGAGTGAAAGGGGAACGCACAGAGGTGTGTAGGAGTGTCTGAGTTCGAGAAAAGAAAGGTGCACAGGAGAAAAGCAGAGTGCACAGGAGAATGCAGAGTGTGTGCAGCCTCAAGCAGCGAGCGAGTGAGTGAGAGAGCAGAGAGAGAGACAGAGAGACAGAGACACACACACATACACACACACACACACACAGAGAGAGAGAGAGAGAGAGAGAGAGAGAGAGTAACTTTAAGTCTTGAAAAATTGCTTGCCAGTAGTCTGTGTCTGTTTATTATGTGCCTTCCAGATATCCCTGAGTTTGGGGTAGCTTGTAAGACAGCAAAAGCTATGAAACAAATATATTAGCAGCTGAAAAAGCTTTTACTTTCTTGGTTGAGTGGTTGGAATATGAGCATAAGAGTAGGCTATATCCCATGATGTTACCTCACCACCTGCTCTATGGATTAACACATTGGAAGGGCTTTAAAGGCTCAGGGAGACAAGACTAAAGGAGAATTGGTCACATATAATTATGTATCTTGCCCTGCCCCTTGAGTCACCATGAGGACCAGGGAGTAGTGGCTTCTCTGAAGCACTGAGGATTCAGTCAGTGAGCTGATTCAGAGCAGTGTGAACAGCTCTAAGCCTGGTGTGGTGGGAAACATCACCACTGAGTTGGACTTGCCCATTTCAATAGAAATGACGAGCTATCATCTAGTATTCAGAATGTTTTAATCCACGGGAATCCTGGTGAGGAGTAGCTCTAAGAATTAATGTCTGTGTCATTTGAAAAGGCTACCTTGAATTACAGACTAGAAACCAGACATGACTCACTACAAGTGAGAATCTAGCTTCTCCCTCTATTCCAACTTTGCTGTGAGTCAGAGTATATTTTACTGAGATATATCTCTACTAATAAAAATAATTTCAAAGTATAATTATTCAAAGGTTTTAATCTAAGACAGTGAAGAATCTAAAGCCACAAATCAGATAGTACTGAACTGTCTAGATTATCAAAATACTAATTTATGAGGTAACTCTTAACATAAACTTCAAAGAAAATTGACACAATTATTTGTTCAAAATTTACATAATTTATTCATTCTTAATTCATACTTGTTAAGGAAAGAAATGTATGTTTCTTGGACAGTTTTTTTATTAGATGTTTTCTTTATTTACATTGCAAATTTTATCCCCTTTCCTCATTTCCCCTCCAAAAACCCCTCTGTCCCATCTCCTCTCTCCCTGCTCACTAACCCACCCACTCCTGTTTCCCTGTCCTGGCATTCCTCTACACTGGGGCATCGAGCCTTCACAAGACCAAGGGCCTCTCTTCTCATTGATGTTCCACAAGGCCATCCTCTGCTACATATGTGGCTGGAGACGTGGGTCCCTCCATGTGTACCCTGGGAGCTCTGGGGGCTCTGGTTGGTTCATATTGTTGTTTCTTCTATGGGGCTGCAAACTCCTTCAGTTCCTTGGGTCCTTTCTCTAGCTCCTCCATTGGAGACCCTGTGCTCAGTCCGATGGATGACTGTGAGCATTCGCATTTGTATTTGTTGGATAGGTTTTGTTTTTTTTAAATCAGGTATGCATTATCTTCACAGGACAGTTCAGTGAGAGGGGTTTTATTGTTAGGGTGTCCATATATAGGTGAAGACATTGTAGCTTAAAACTAATTAATGTATCAAAAAGATTAAATTATTGAGTAAATAAATAAAACACTTAGCTAGAGGTTGAGCAGGGAAGGGAAGAACAAATTAGACACAGATTCCAAGGTCACAAGAAGAGTGATGGCTTAGGATCAAAGCCAGGGGTGATAAAAACAAGAAAGCTTAAAAGCACCACTGCTTTAACCTGGCCAAGTTAAGCTTTAGGCATCTCCAGGGCTGGAAGAGCAGTCAGTAGCAATGCAAGCACCTCAGAAAGTAAGTGATCACCCCAAGAAGCCTGAGATGCTCACCTTCCCTACAAATTTGTGTTCCTGTCACCACCCCAAGGAAGTCAATATAGCAAAACCACACCACATGGCAAAACAAAACTGACTAAACCAATCAATCGGAAATCAATGTGTAAGAATTGACCTTAGGGAAAGCTCTAGAATTTCCAAGGAAATACTTGGTTAACATTCACTCTAAAAGTAATAAGAGAGACACGGCAGCAAAACAGCAACTTTTATATGGAATGTGTGTACATGCATTTTGTGTGTGTGTGTGTGTGTGTGTGTGTGTGTGTGTGTGTGTGTGTGTACCATGACACAGATGTGCAGGTCAGAGAACAACTCTCAGGGGTGGGTTCTCTCTTCTCCTTCCACTGTGGGTTCTGAGGTTTGAACCCAGGTCACCTGGCTTGTGTGACAAGTACTTGTGATAAGCCTCAGACTCATTCTGTAAACACTCTCAGATGTGTTAAGAGGATGGGTGCCCTTCTGATGGCAGCGAGGTGGTCCCGTGAGTCACAAAGCAAATGCAATTAACTGGCTGTCTGTTTGTACCTCACCACCTGGATTCTCTATTTTTACGAGGTCCTAAAGCAGCTCATTCTCACAAAATACCTTGAAACAGGAAGTACATTTCAAAGAACTTCAAATCTCATTGCACAGTGAGGACCGTGAGCTCACCACAGCCATGATAACAATATCAATAACAGCAGCCCAAACTCAGGGATGGTTTCCGAGTTCTTAGTGAAGGTGGTCTGCATGGGTACAGTTTCCAGAACAATCCTAACAGTGCATAACTAGAGTGCCCACTATTTACCTAAGGAAAAGAAAATACATTTTTTGAAATAGCATGACCTACCAGCCAAGGTCCAGAACTAGAAAATGTGAACTTTTAATTAGAAGGAGTCTTTGTAAATGTGTGGGCTGGATATAGTATAGTACCACAGGGCAGGCAGGCTGCCTGTCTTTATCTTTCTCTCTGAGAGAGTAAGAGACAGACAGACAGACTGACTGACCTAGGCACCTAGTCTTGAAAAGGGGAAGGGAGGCAGCAGTTACTGGAACCCCGCAGCACAGTAAACCACATGGAGAAGGTCATGGGCTCTGGGCTCTGGGCTCTGGGCTCTGGGCTCTGGGCTCTGGGCTCTGGGCTCTGGGCTCTGGGCTCTGGGTGCTGGGCTCTGGGCTCTGGGCTCTGGGCAAGACAGCCAGCAATGGCCCCTGGGAGGGAGGGCCTGGAGAATACTTCTAGATCAGCCTTCTCTAGCCCTCTGATCTGCCCCATGGGCTGACCCCATGAACTGAACAAGGAGAACACTGTTAAGATCCATAGACACCAGCCAGTGTATATGTAAGGACTGACCTTAAGGAACACTCGAGAATTTCCAAGGAAATATGTGGTTAACATTCACTCTAAAAGTAGTGAAAGAGATGTAGTGGGGCAGTGATTTCATATGTAGTAATTTGCTTTGTGCTCTGTTGTGTGTGTGTGTGTGTGTGTGTGTGTGTGTGTAAGTCACAGGCTACCATCTTCCAGAAGCAGAGGAAGATTTAAGCAAACACTGTCACAGTTGCCCAGGAGAATGTCATGCAGCCATTAAAACTGATCAGTTGGAAAACTAGCCAGCAGCTTATGTGCTAGCTTAAGATTCATAACAGATTTTCTTAAAGGATAGAAAATTATATGAAATATAATAAAGCATACCTTCATAAATAGACAAAGATAAAAGAAGTAACGAAACTGAATACATTTGTGACTGAATGAGATCAGTCTATATTGCAATTTCTCAAATCTTCAAACTCTTCTAAATCCTATTTTTTACTTCACTTATAGATAACACTAAAAAGAAAGAATTAATCCACTTTTTTAAAAAAAATGCCATTATAGTGGCTAGAGAGATGGCCTAGTGGTTAAGAGCACTTCCTGCCCTTCAAGAGGACCCAAGACCTGTTTGCCACAGCTGCCTGTAACTCTAGCTCTAATAGATCAGCCCCTTTCTAGCTTTCTGCGAATATATATATATATATATATATATATATATATATATATATATGCCTATACATATAAACATTTTAAATGTTAAAGAAATTTTTTAATTGCCTTTAATATATGCAAAGATATACTAATCATCCGGGTGCAGACCCAGCAGATATGTATATAATAGAGCCCCTGCGCCTAACTGTTGGGGTCCACTGCCCGCAGTGGACTGGGTTCCTGGAGGATTGGCCCGAAGCTGAAATGAAACTAAGGGAGTGGGGGAAGAAAGAAGGTCTCCGAGGCTACATGGTTGCTTCTGCTTAGAACGACTCTTTAATGGTGGACAAGCATTTGGGGATAAAGGAAGGGAAACCCTGCCCCCAGTCTTCTGCTCAGGCGTTCTGGAGTTTGGCGGGAACCCTGAAGTCTCGTGACATCTCAGGTTGCGCAGGTGGGCTGGTGGTAGGTGGGCCGCTGGTAAGCTGGGCGGAGCCGGGTGACCTAGGAGACGTGCAGAACCTGCAGCAGGGGTACCGGGCTCTCTTAGCCTAGTTAACAGCACAATGGATGCCATTGGGTGCGGCAAGGCTCTGGCCATTTGCACCAACTGTGTTGGTGGGGAAGGACACCACACCTAACGCTCAAGGGACATCATGGAAGTAGAAGAGTGGGAAGAACCAGAGAACCGGAAAGTCCGCTGTGGGATCACATCTTGTAGAAATGCCTGGGAAGCTACTACATTCATGATACTTCAACTACATGGCTGCCTGAACAAGACCCATCCAAGGACAACAGCAATTATGCTTGCTAATACGGAAGGGGAAAGTCATAAAGGTCACCAGTCCGAGGCGAAGGACTGTAGGCAACTGAAGACCACAAAGAGGAATGTTATCGTCTCCCGGGGATGGCCCCTAATTGACTTCCTAATGCAAAGTGGTCAACTCTGAAATCATATTAACACAAGCGACACTGAACAGATGCAGCAAGTTGTGCTCATATATTTATGTGCATATGTCGGTGACAATAGTGGTCAAAGAAAAAGAAGCCATTGATTTGAGGGAGAGCGGGAGCCATGAGGAGGATTAGAGGGAGGAGCCACGGAAGGGGTCAGATGGAGGGAGGAGCCACGGAAGGGGTCAGATGGAGGGAAGGGAGGAATAGAAGTAATATTATATTTGAATTACATTGGGGGGGGGGGTTCAAGACAGAATTTCTCTGTGTAGCCCTGGCTGTCTTGGAACTCACTCTGTAGACCAGGCTGGCCTGGAACTCAGAAATCTGCCTGCCTCTGCCTCCTGAGTGCAGGGATTAAAGGCGTGTGCCACCACCGCCCAGCTTTGAATTACATTTTTAAAAGTTGTCATTATTTACTTTTTAGCCAATCACATTAAGGTCATAAAACGTCAGACTAATGAGTGTCATTTTATCTTCAATATTTGAAGTTTCAGAGTCAGTCACACACAAAGCATATCTCACACAAGGTGCTGTGGGCATGGGAAGAGCCTGGTTTGTCTCTGCTTTAAAGGAGTCCAAGCAGGGAGATAACGTGTGCTCCATTCCTCATAGTTCACAAACCAAAACATGTAAGCAATCCTTGGATGGGAATGAAAGAGAGGGAGGTAGGGAGAGAGAGAGGAGGAGGGAGAGAGGGAGGGAGGGAGGGAAGAAGGGAGACAGACCGAGACAGACAGAGACAGACAGAGACAGACAGAGACAGAGAGAGACACACACCCAGAGAAAATGAGCACATTTCTGTGTCCAAAGGAAAGACAGCTGAAGGACATTCTCCTAGTATAGGTAATAATTAAACCATGGGCAAGCTTTTCTCAGGAAGATTTGAAGTTCCACCAATGAGGCATTGTGGGTAGAGGGGACCCTGTAAGATATATGAGGATCAGTAAGCACTTTGACTGTGTTGAAGTTGAGGGCTATGTAGGAGCTCCTGGGGTACAAAGCCCATGCAATGTACCTAGGCTGGAAGCTTCTTTAGGGATGGGACTGGAAGAAATCTGCTGCGGGTAAATCGGCTGATGATGTCCGAGTGTGCTGCTGCTTTTGCAGTGGGGACAGCGGCTGATACATGGGACTTTACAGTGACACAGTGACTTACCAAGCATTCGTTGCCTGCTGCACGTAGTAGTGCCAGATAAAGGAAGGCAGTAAACACCATTCTTTTACTGCTCATTCTTTAGATAGTAAGTTAATGCTATCATTAGGAGGTTAGCCGCTGGGTTTAAAGACTTAGCTAAGCTAGAGTTTGAATCTTAAGGCCCCCTGAACCTGGACTTCCCCTACACATGTCTCTGAAAAACTCTGTGTGAAATTAATCTGTGAGTAGCCAAAATACCAGTGGGCATCTTCAACTGCCAAAACTACCTTGATGTCTCATCCAGCAGGTAACCAGGACTGTAATAAATATGGGTTTGATGCTCTTGTTCACTTACTTCTAAACCAAGCAGGCATCCGTAGCAGGACTGCCCGACCTCTCTGGGCTCTGGGCTCCTTACGTATGGAGGTATTATTAACTTCCTTTTCTGAGGATTTTGAGAGGATTCAATCCAATGGTGTGTAAAATGTTTACCAGTAGTAGGCATATAGTAAATATTTGGTAATTGTTAGATAGTAATGTGATCGATCATAGAGAGGGGCAGTTATCATAGTGAGACATACTAGCTTATATTCTCCTCTCAGGATTTCAGGATACTGGATCTGACGGCCCTTTCTCTATCGATATCCTAGAAAGCAGCCCAGCGAGGGCCAAGATGGCAGCATTTTGCCAGAATCCATCCTGCCACTGAACAGACAAAGCTCTCAACACTGGTTGGCAATTGGGATTTGGCCTGCCAATGACACATTTGAGAGGTGAGGTCCAGAGTAAGTAAGTTTGCACAACAGTGTGCTCTCCCTATCCCCATGCTGGAGCCAGGGGCCCTGGGCACGGGGTGTGGAATTTACCCTTTCCTACCCTCTTTTAACCAAGAGAGATCTTTAAGTAAACATGCAGACATGTTTTGACTGGAGAATTGACTCAGTGTCTTATTTTTCTCTCCCAGCTAGTCCAAACAATCCCCAAATCGCCTCCCAGGGAACCCAGGTCTTGTGGGGTACCGCTGGTCGGACCCCAACACACCAGGAAGGACTTTTCTCTCTGTCCTACTGTCTGGTACTTAGGAGGCCTGCTTCCCCAGCAGGAATCTTAGGCTAAGGTGTGGAATCAGTGAGAGAGCCACCTTTATATGACGGCCTCTAAATGCACCTAAGAGATTTCACATAAACGATTACATTTTTGTGCTTCAAAGGCATTCTCTGAAGTTTTGTGTGGGCAGATGGTGATAAAATAAGATGCACAATTCAAGTCTTAATTTCACAACCATTTGGTCCCATTGACTCCAAATTCTGCTCTGTCTAAACACCAGGTAAAGAGCTGGCTTCAGGCTCACTAACCTACAGGGGTCACAGTAGCTAATGCGCACATTCGGAGAGCGTGAAGGTTAGGTAATTCACTGAGCTGGCTGCAGCTTAAGTTAGCACCTTTATGTATTCTGAAAATCCTGTCCCCAAATACTAACCTGAAAGGACTTCCAGAACGCTCACCATCAAATGCCCTAACAATGACATTACCACATTACAATTATAGAAACAAAGCAACACGAATGTTCAATGTGAAATCACACAGAAAGCTAGGGAAGAAGGCTTAGCTTGGGGGACTGGCTATTACAGCTTCTCATCTGAAATGTCTGAAGAAACAATTCACTGGCATGATGATTTTTTTTTTCTTAAGGTGATACCACTGAAAAACACTACCACTACCACCAAAACAACCAAACCCCACACCGTTTTGTTTTAAAAGATGCAGTCGAAAGAGAAGACACAATAAACAGTGATATCGCAGGTTACAACAAATAACAGAGCAGAATTTGACTGAGCCTTGCGACTCAGACTTAAAAAAAAAAGTAGAAACAAATACCACAGTGGTGTACTTAATGTGTGCTTAAATGCTTCCAGTTAGTCAGAGGCTTTC
Organism: Mus minutoides; assembly: GCA_902729485.2. Taxonomy (NCBI): domain Eukaryota; kingdom Metazoa; phylum Chordata; class Mammalia; order Rodentia; family Muridae; genus Mus; species Mus minutoides. The sequence continues at coordinate 3,138 of LR753237.1, read as the reverse complement.
AGGATTCTAGGATGCTGCAAAACGCATCAGTTATGACTTTGTTTATGAAAATCCCTGTCTGAAGCTTCCAAGTCCCCGGAGGAAATGAGGGATATAAATAACTCTATTGACAGTCTATTTTAGTAACTGGGAATTTCCATGTCTCCCTGCAGAAAGCAGGGGGTGGGGGTGGGGCGGGGAGCAATTCCTTTTGCTCTCACCCTGGAAGCCATTAGGGGCCTCAGGCCCTCACTGGGGTGCAGGATCCCAGGGGTGAGTCTAAAGTGCCATTGTGGTCAGGCTTGCTTAGAGAGTCTTGAGACAGAAGGGAAGGCTGTCACTCTTGCAAGCTCCTCCTCGTTGGAGCACTGGGTCATCATCCAAAAAGTGCAAATGGCAAATGGCAGGTCCTGCAAGATTCTCACTTTGAGTCCAGAAGTCTCTTGAGGATTTCCCATCAGATTATCCCAACTCCCAAGACCGCAGGTTCAGATCTGGGAAGAAGAGACCACAAACAGGAAAAATAAATAAATCACTGACTAGGACATATATAACCTCTCAAAGTAGACTGGAGAGCCGGGCATGGTGGCGCACGCCTTTAATCCCAGCACTCGGGAGGCAGAGGCAGGCGGATTTCTGAGTTCGAGGCCAGCCTGGTCTACAAAGTGAGTTCCAGGACAGCCAGGGCTAGACAGAGAAACCCTGTCTCGAAAAACCAAAAAAAAAAAAAAAATAGACTGGAGAGAGAAACCAGCTTAAAAAAAATAGTAATCTATAGATCGGTACCAGCAGGGTTCAAAGCCTTTCAAGATACACTCTCCCATTTCCCCACTCTAAGTTTCTCTCCAGCACTACTTCAGGACCCCTACCCAAACACCCACTCTATGGACCACAGACAGCTATACTATAACGAAACACTTCATAGGGTGTCAGATGCCCAGGTGCAGGAGTTACAGGCAGCAGTGAAAGAGACAATGGGAACTGAACTTAGGTCCTCTGCAAGAGCTGCGAACCCTCTTAACCACAGAGCTATCTCCAGGCCCTTTACTTCTGTTTTTAAAGGCTCTGGCAGTTCCAACAAGCTGACTTACTCTGTGCTCTCAGCCAAGTGCACGGCCAAGATGGCTGCTCCTTCATCTCTTGGTTCACGTGTCATATCTACTTGGACAGGCTACACGGTCTTATCAAATGCCAGTCTAGATGTTGCCACGTGCTTTACAGATGTAATTAACGTGTAGTATCAGCTAAATTCTACATAGCTTATATGCCAATGTATAGCTTCTTTCTAATCGGGTGAGACCTTGAGAACAAACTCCTAGAGATGAAGAAACTCTGCCTGGAGATTGTGATATGGAAACTCTGCCTCCGTTTCCGGCCTGCTGGCCTACTGCACAAAGGTCAGACTCCCTCTCCCCACAGTCATGGGCTCCGACCCTTTAAAATGAATCTACCTGTCTCTTTCCTTCTGTTGCTTTCCCCTCCCCTGCTCCAGGCTCTGTTTCTCTGGAGAGACCCTGGCCCCAGGACAAAAGGCACCAGGTTTTCCAGCTATCTCTGCCAGTTGCTTCATTGTCAGAATGTTAGATAAGGCCTGAGACATTTCTGATTATATGGATAAATGTCCGTTACAAAATACTCATGATCAAAAAAATAAGTAAAAGAAAAATAATAAAAAAAAAACCAAAATACTCATGATCATGTTGACTCAACAAAGATATTCTAATACCTCAGGGCATGTGGGCACGAGGATGAGACATTCAGATTATGTGTTCTTGGTGTTCTCAAATATGTCTCTACCCTAAATGATCCACGCCTCAGGATTTAGGGCTTGCTGTTGGGGGTTTGTTTACTTCTAGCCACGAATCTATAAATAGGTCCCCAGTGTGTGAGTTGGCTAATCTGGTAATCTTCTTATGCAGCATTTAATAACTAGCAGACATTCCATAAACACCTCCATGTCTGTCTTCTTGGCAGTAGAGAGTTGGAGCTGAGCTGGCAGGTTGCCCACTCCCTGTCTGGTTACCTCAGGCCTCTTCCCCTCTTTTCATCACATGCTTGCCAGAGACCAGAGTTTGTCATCTCTGCTCTCAGTGCCCTCCCATGTCTTCCCTGTCCTGAATTCTTGAAGGAGTCCCACTGAAGAAAGACACTGAGCCTATAGGACCTACACAAGCAGGTGCCTCTGGGTCAAGGATATCATTTTATAGGAATTGGGATTTTCATTTCTGAAGAAATGGGTAATTTAATCAGGCTCGCCAAGGCAGATGAGAAACTTTGCTGAGTCAAGAAAATCTAATTGCTGATTCAGAGCTCAGTTGTAATCAGACCTCAGTGTGGAACTTCCCGAGTTTGTCCCATGGCTGTACCCAGGCTGTGGGCCTACAGTAATTGCTTTTAGACCAATTGCTGGTAGGCATGGGGAAAAGGCTGAGAACCCATGTTAACTCTTCCATCGAGTTTTGTACTGATGATTGTTATCTCTTATGGATGAGACAAAGGCTTCCCGGAGTTGTTTTTGATATGTTTATAAAAATATAAAGAGAGGGGGGATGTGTTCTATGGAGCTGTAGTCATGTATGAGGGAAGGCGGTGCCTCTGCGGGCCCATGCTGAGGTATCCCTTCCCCCTGAGGTACCAGCCACAGGACAGTATAGTATAGAATAGAGTTTATTTAGGGCATGGGCAGGGAAGCTAAGAGGGTAGTAGAGGCAGAGAAAGGGAAGGGGGAGGGGGAGGGAGAGGGGGAAAGAGAGAGAGAGAGAGAGAGAGAGAGAGAGAGAGAGAGAAGAGGGGTAGAGGCTGGCCATGAACATGTGGAGGGAGAGGGGGGAGAAGGGATGAGAGGACAGAGCAAGATCAAGAGAGTAAGAGCAAGAGAGGAGCAACAGAGAGGGGAGAGGGCAAGCAGCCCCTGTTATAGTGAGCCAGGCATACCTAGCTCTTGCCAGGTAGCTGTTGGGTACAGCTTAGACAGAATGCTAACAGTTTTCACAACTGGTGGGTTTGGAATTGTGGTGCTATACACAGCAGCTTGAGTATGCCAAGTTTCTGACACAGAGGTATTTCAAAGTCTTCTGATTGACCTTATCATTTTGGTCAACTCAAGTGCCACATCGCATGATTGCTAAACCATAAAAGAAGTGGCTCTTAACAAAAAAG
>LR752676.1:45393-66884 GCA_902729485.2 Mus minutoides | reverse complement strand
TTAATGCAATCACTGTCTATCAAAATACCTCATGATACTCATCCTTTCCACCTCAGATGATGATGTAAATGGGTGTGAACTGATCTGATGAGCTGAAGTTAGGTGAACAGCATGCGCATGGTGATGCTGTATCTGTTTACTATGTAAGTGTAGTAAACACAGACTGAAGCAAATTAAATAAAATAATAAACTGAGATGGTTATTAAAGGGACTGATGCAGAGATGGAATACCCAGTCTGAATACCCCACATCAGAAGAAGACCCATAATTTGAGTATCAACAAGTAGGATGTACAAAGCTTTATTGTACGCAGAATAGTATATTATGTAAAACTTATAAACAATTTATTACTAGAATATTCCATATATCATGTCTGGCTGTAAGTCCACTATAGGAAGCCAGCAAAGGTAAGTGAGCCCCTCTATCTGGTGAGTGCACGCGTGTGATGCGAGTTTTTAAACTGTTTGGCAAATGAGACTAGTAAGGAAGAAAGCTAACCAGAGTAGGATACCATGAAGTTGGTTTGCTTCCATTATGAACTAGGTAGCATTGCATGAGAAAAATTACCTGCTCAAAATCGTCTGAATTAAGTCAGTCCTTTCGTTGGATTAAACAGAACTTTACAGTCTTTTGTTGTTTTTCTTATCAGTCTGTCTCCAAGGCAACACAGGCCTGCTATTTTAAAAACCAAGAGGGTGGAACACCTCATAAAAATGGTTAGGAAGCAGCAAAGGCAGGCGTGGAATCAATGTATGACGCAGATTGAGGTTGATACCAGGGATTTTATAGACACAGGTCTATTGACTTTTGCTCCATCTGACTCCAAAAACAGAGCCGCAGGGAAATGGCTATCTCCTCTAAGATTTTTCTCATTCTCTAAACCATGGTCCCCCTTGCTTCCAAAGCCCTTTCAATGGGTCCTGCTTTAAGGAACACTTGGGGATAGGACTGTTTCACATGGCATTTTTAGATAGAGTTTGGAGGCAACTGAGAAATTTATTGATCCTTAGTTTTCTCACTCACAAAATAAATAATTATTTTTCTATGCACTTCGAAGGAAGTTGAAAGAGTTTTAAAGGTTTCACCATCATGTAGCACAAATGGAGCTTCACGCCCCGTCTGTTGTTCTAGCTCTGACAGCCACATACTTATAGTATCTGCTGGTACCTTAATCAGGGAAACTCTAGGTAGGGCAGCTTACTAGATAACTTGATGACTGGCCTAATCAAGCCAGTGACTGGGTTAATGGGGAGAAAGAGGTGGAAGCATTTTATGAGTTGTGATTCCTAAGAGAATGAAACTGATTCTTGATTCTGGGGGTGGGGGAAATGTTGGTTAACGAACAATTACATCGATGAAACATGTTACTGATGTGCTTAAGTATAACCTCAAACCTTTGAATAATGATCACATTTTAAAAACAGCTGAAATTATAACAACAAAGGGCATTAAAAGGTCAGGTATATGTGTTATGTTTTCATTTTAGACGGACAATGACAACTTATCTCCCCAAGTTCTTTAGAGTTGGCTAGTGATGCAGAATGAATTGTGTTTCCCTCAAATCTACAAATTAGATAAGACTATATCAGGAGCTAGGCTATTCATGATTCAGTACATTGTGGTAGTTAATACTGATCATCCACTAGATGGGTTTAGAATCACCATGGGAACAAATGTTTGGGCACATTTGTAAGAGGTTGTCTAGATCAGTGGTTCTCAATGTATTGATTTTTTTTGGGGGGGTGGAGGTCGCACATCATATATCCTGCACATCAGATACTCACAATATGATTCATAACAGTGGAAAAGTACAGTTTTAAAGTAGCGACAAAGTAATTTTGCGGTTTTGAAAAACTTGAACAACATGAAGAACTGTATTGAAGGGTCCCAGCATTAGGAAGGGTGAGAACCACTGGTCTAGATGATGCCAGCTGAGATGAGAATGGATCTAACTGTAAATAATACCATTCGGAGGGCTGAGGGACTGAATAGATTGGGAGCTGTGCTCATCGTTCTGCTTACTGCCTGCAGATGCCATGTGACCTGTTGTCTCAAGACCCCATCATGGTGACTTTCTGCCATGATGGACTGTGTCTGCAAATGAGGTATGTCTGCCACGTATTTTGTTACAGCAACAGGACAAATAACCAAGACAGAAATAAGAGGTTAAATGGGGTCATAAAGGTAAATCCCTAAGCTTAGCTTCTGGTCTCCTTAGAGGGAGAAATACAAGAAGTGTACATAGATAAAATAGACCCCAAGAATGTACACCATCTGCAGGCCCAGGAGAGAGGCCTCATGGGACACTAACCTTGCATGCACTTTAATTGTGAGTGCCCAGTCCCAGATTGAAAAGGGAGTAAATTACCGTTGTTTGAGTACTTGACTAAAAATGAATACAACTGGATGGTTTCTTGTGAGTTTGATGTTTGTTGAATCCTGCTTCATAGAAAGAACTGCAGGGTTTCCAATTGACAGGATCTGTAACATGAATATGACAGAATGGACTTGTGGAGCCACTATTCAGAGCATCTCACACTTCTGATCAAAGAAGATTAGATTAGCATGGAGAAATATGATTATGATTACCAGCTACCCCCATCATCATTGCAAAGAATACAGCAAAAAAGCCTTTATTTCTCATGAAAGCAACAGAAAAATGAACCTTACCAAAGCAAAAACTAAACTTGCTTTTTTTTTGTATAAGAGTAGAAACCCAAGAGAGATTGTCTTATTGACTGAATCTAAATTCACTCTGTTGATGCTAACATACTTTCAGAGCAAGAGAGTTAAATCAAACACCCGTGTCTTCTTGCTAGGTCCCATTCCCAGACTCCTTCAATGGGAACAGAAGAAGATCATATTGATGATCATATTTTACAGTTTGAGTCAGTTCTACCTGGGGAACTTTTTGGCATCTCAAATTCTTCTTTAATTAGTCAGTGTTTTAAAATGTGATATTAGGTCTTTTTGTTTTTCAAAGTTTTTTTTAACTTATATTTCATATGTTTGAGTGCTTTTCTTGCATGTATGTGTGTCTAACACATGTGTGTCTGGTGCCCAGGGAGGTCAGAGAGGGTTTTGAGTACCCTAGAACTAGAATTATAGGTATTTGTGAGTTGCCATGTGGGCTTTAGGACCCAAACCCAGGTCCTCTGCTAGAGCAGCAAGTACCCTTAACTGCTGGGCCAGATCTCCAGCCCTGATATATATATATATATATATATATATATATATATATATATATATATATATATATATATATATATATATATATGTGTGTGTGTGTGTGTGTGTGTGTGTGTGTGTGTGTGTGTGTGTGTGTGTGTGTGTGTGTGTGTGAGTTAATGTACACTATTATATATTAGTTTTTAAGTGTTAGTTTTGGAGCTATATGGTGAAATATTTCATATGAAATCATTTCGTTGCATCTATTTCAGAAGCCAGAGGGAGTTTGTAAATGGAAATCATAGATGCAAGTCTGTAAATAAATGGGGAAGCTCTGAAGTCTCATCACTGGAACAAAGACATAAATTCATTATACAATTTTCTCAACTCTTTCAAATTTGCAGTTTATAGAGACTAATTTCCCTCCTGTCTGAGCAAAAGCTCTGAGAACGAGAAACGAGTTCTCTACAGTGTCAATGCTTTCTCTCAAGACTATCAACTTCCCCTCCCTGGGTTTTGTCCTTGTCTCTACATCATGGCCCTTATTATACTGAAATGCCTCAGATTCTGCAGGCAATCCCTCATGTAAGGTCAAATCTATTACCAGGAGATGCTCATGGCAATTTTCATGGAGCAGGTTTTCACCTTGTCCATAGAAGTGAAGCTGCCATTGTTATTTCCTTCATTTCATTTTGCATTAAACTCTTATTTTGGTTCATAACAATTAGCTCCCAGCTCTGGATCAGAGACTGAATTATCAGTTCAGGGACAAGGGTTTCTACTTTCAAAATAATTTCTATTTGTTGATTCTCCAACCATTCCAACCTCTTGGCTTTCCCTCTTCACCTTGCATAATTGTTATGCCAACATTGCATGTGACTCTCTGTGATTACACCCTATGCTCACCACTAGAATCTTTGAGGGAGGTGAGAGTTAACCTCTGCTTCTCAGCTGCTTAAGAACCAATCGTTGTTTCTCATTCATTTTGTGATCTTTTGTTTAAACCAAGCTCCTGCTTCCCACATAGCATGTCAACCTTGAAAGTTCATTTAGTTAAGTGAATACTTAATGCTCTCTCCTCCCCAATGCCCTATAGACACATTTGTACATAATCACAGAAAGAGAACACAGAAAAAGAAGAGTGTGGGGAGGGATGATACAATGATTCTAAAATTGCTCTTTGGACAACAAGATAATTTTATATCCAAGGACTTGGTGATTTACTTGGAGTGATTGATAGTTAGTCTGAATAGTTAATTACAGCCCCTCCCAAAACCAAAGCAAACCAAATCTTAAAAGGGCAAGAACAACCTGTTGCTAACCAAAAGTTAATTCTAGGTTAGTTAAACTATAATGTTTCATGTGTCAAGTTTTTTGAACATTGAACAAATGGTTCGGAGTGCTAGCAGTTAATGGCTCGTTCTTTTTGTCTCTTTAAGACATGCTGTTCTTTGGGGACATAAGGGAAAGTTTTCAGATAAGGCAGGTTCCCCCCTCAAAGGCCATATGTTCAGCATCAACATGGAGTCTGAGATGAGAAGTGGGAGGGGACACTGTCACATCATGCTGTCTTCCAGAATTCAAAAGAACAGTCTGTAGCCCCGACGATGACAGCTAGATGTCTGCTGTTCCCAGCTTTTGTTTTGCTCTGCCTTGAATCCTATGTTCTATGAAACCATCTACCCGTGTAAGATTTGTTCAGGAGATGAGATAGTTTCCTAGTAACAACTGACTTCTCAAAACGGAAATCAAAAGCTCACTCACTAGATGTACTCCAGATAAGCAGCTACATTTATTGAATATCCTTCCAAAGGAAAGTTTGATTCTGACTTATCCCTGGTGATTAATTTTATTTGGCCAGCTATCTCAGAGAGGGAAGATTATTAAGACCGGACAGTCACTAATGAAATATTAATCATTCTCTGATACACAAATTACATGGACAATAAGTAGCGTTGTACGTTAAGGAATAGGAGTCAGGGGCAGGTGCTGATAAGGAACATTACCCTAAAGGAGCAGTTTCTTCCAAGGATGGATGGGTTGGGGAAAGAGCTCAGGACAGTCATCTGGCTTCCTGTGATAAATGTGCTGAGGGAAGGCTTCCTTCCTGAAGTGTGGCTCCTTGGCACAGTCAGCCCACGCCTTCCTGCTACATCTCAGCACTCATGGGCTGACATTCCTCCCTCATAACTAACCCCCTTCTTCCCATTTCCTCTCTTTTTCAGGCCCAGGAAGAAGGGCAACCCATGAGTCACTCACCCTAACTCAGATACATGAAGACAGTCCGTTTGTGTCTAAGTTAAATAACCACCCCATCTTAAATATTTACTCAAGAGGGCTATTCATTCGTCCTCCTGTGGTTTCTGCCATGGGTTTCCTCCATACACCTGTAAATGGCAAGATCCTAAAATGGGGAAAGCACAGTATCTGAAATCCTACATCATGTCTAAATGAACAAATCATTTCTCCTTTCTATTATCTTAAAGCAGTATCGTAAGTTTCTTTATGAGTGTGTGGCTTACTGTAATATTTGGGACTCTTCCCCAAGCCTGAAAAACCACCCACTCAAGTCCCGTAAGCATTATGAGATACTTGAGATTTTCCTATCTTAAAATTGTCAGTTGCCTCCTGATTTAGTTTGTTAATTTAAGTGCTGAAATTTTTTTAATGCCAAATATGGCATTTTTTCTTATTACTCTTAATGAAAATGGGATTCATATTCATGAATAGAAATGCTGGCAGTAATGAATCTGCCATCCTTAGACTGTGAAGGTGATTCAGGCTGGCGTGTTCACTTTGTACATGAATGAGTAGCAGAGGCATTGAAAGTCTAAATTGCTTTTATTGTGTGCTAAGGATGGAACATAGGGTTTCTTATTGCTGTCATTTTGCTTCAGGAAATGTGATTTGTTTGGTGAATATTCAAATGATGTCATGATCAAGACACAAGCCAGACAAAGTGTAAGGTCACACCAGTGTGGCATCAGAGTTGGTTTGCTCTTGATGAGTAACTGGCCAATTGTCCATCTTTGCCCCCAAGCTCTTGCCTAGTGAATTTGATCATGTGACACAGGTGAATTTATGTCTCTTTCAAAAGTTTCTAAAAACTCCCCATCTTTTGTTTTTACTTTTCTTGTTTGTTCTCCTTTAGTATTTGAATGTTCTTCCTTTTGTTGTTGTTTGACCTTTATTTATTGAGTAGTGGGTCATCTTTAGTGGATTTCAGAGAAGTGTTATGAATATGTTGAGTACATTGGGAAAAATAACTCACCGGCAAAAGTTACAATTGACCATTATGAGATATGAAGAAGAAACAGTTACCATCTTTTAGTAGGGTGTGTCAAGATGGGAAATGCCTCCTCGGGGAACATGAGGTGTCTGAATGTTGGTTGTCTTATCAAGTGTCAAGATGGCACTGGTACCTAGTAAGCAAGGACAATAGGTGACATAATATGTGCTGTGAGGTATTTAACACATTGTCACGTAACAAAAAGAATTATCTGAATGAAACCATCACTAGTGTCAAGCTGTAGATGAAATCTGTTTTGTAAATTTGGTGTCTCCAATATTCGTATTTGACTAGTTCCTATTCTCAGTTCTATTTAAAATACTAACAGGATGGCTCAATTCCTACCTCACTAAAGGGTACAGAAAATGGTCAAAATAATGGTTTGTATTTTATTTCAATATTCCAAAATCTTGGTACATTTCTGATATATAATAAGTAACTATTAGGAGTTTGTCAACCTATTCTGAATCAAGATGAGATTCTAAATATGATGGTAGTCCTGAGAATAAAAAGAAAAAATATAGGAAACATGACATAGTTAGAATCAATTTAATTTGTCAACTAAGAATGATAATAAAGGAGAGTATATAATCAAAATACCTTCTTTTTCATTAATTAATTTATTCACTTACATTCTAATCACAAGCCCCCTGCTCTCTTCCAAGTCCCACCATTATATCTCCCTCCCCCATTACCTCTACCTTTCTCTTCAGAGAAGGGGAGGCCCCTCATAGGTACCAAACTACACTGCTGTGCAGTCTGAAAAGGGGAAAGGGGACCAATGGCAGGCCACAGAGTCCAAGACAGCTCCCACTTCAACTGTTAAAGAACCCATATGAAGACCAAGCTGCACATCTGCTACAAGTATGTAGGAGCCTAGGTCCAGACCATACATGCTTTTTGGTTGGTGGTTCAGTGTTTGTGAACTCTCATGAGTCCAGGTTAGTTTACTCTGTAGGTCGGGTAAAGGTGTCCTTTACCCCACCGGCTCACTCAACACCTCCCCTGCACCCCACACTCCTCTACAAACCTTTACAAACTCCTCCTAATGTTTGTCAGAAAGTCTCTATATCTGATTCCATCAGCTGCTAGATGAAGCCTCAGAAAACAGTTATGCTAGGTTCCTGTCTGCAAGCATAGCAGAGTATCATTAATAGGGTCAATGATTGGCTCTCTCCCATGGGATGGATCTCAAGTGGGCTAGTCATTCGTTAGCCATTCCCTCAATTTCTGCTCTATCTTTATTCCTGTATATCTTTTAGGCAGGACACATTTTTTTGTTTGTTTTTTGTTTTTGTTTTTGTTTTGTTTTGGTTTGGTTTGGTTTTTTGAGACAGGGTTTCTCTGTGTAGCCCTGGCCCCTGGCTGTCCTGGAACTCATTTTGTAGACCAGGCTGGCTTCGAACTCAGAAATCCGACTGCCTCTGCCTCCCTTGTGCTAGGATTAAAGGTGTGTGCCACCACGCCCAGCGGCAGGACACATTTTGAGATGAACGGTTTTTTTTTTTGGGGGGGGGGGGATTGATGTCCTTCTCCCTCCACTGGAATACCTGCTTGGCTTCAGCACGTGGACACTTCTGGCTCCATATACGCAGGTGTTAGGAGTCTTAGCTAGGTCCCATAGACTCCGAGCACCTTCCCTCATTACAGAGATACTGGTTAGCTAGGTCCCATAGACTCCCAGCACCTTCCCTCATAACAGAGATACTGTCTTGCCACCGATTTCTATTCTTTCTCCCAGCCCTCTCCCCTCTGTAAACCTAATCCTGACCCCTAATCCCCTCTTTACCCCTCTCCAACTCAGTTACCTCCCTCCCTCCAACCTTGATGTCAGTTTTATTTCCCCTTTTGAGTGAGATTCATGAACCCTCTTTCGGGCCCTCCTTATTACCTAGTTTACTTGAGTGTGTAGATTTTAGCATGATTATCCTATTCTTTATGGATAATATCCATTTATAACTGTACATATTTCCTTTTGAATCTAGGTTACCTCGCTCAGAATGGTATTTTCTAGTTCCATCCATCTGCCTGCAGATTTCATGATGTCCTTTGGAAAAATATGAGTAGTAGTTTGTTGTATAAATGAGTCATGTTTTCTTTGTCCATTCTTTGGTTGAGGGACATTTAGATTGTTTCCAGTTTCTGCCTATTATGAATTAGGCTGCTATAAACTTAATTGAAAAAGTGTCCTTGTGATATGGTAGAGCATCTTTTGGGTAGTACATATCGACCCAGATAAGGGTTAAAAGATACTTTAGTGGTTTAACTAAAGGTTTCACCACCACCTTCAAACATAAGGGTGGTCGTTATCTCCTTGTAACTACACTTCGAGGACAGTATGTCAAAAAAAATGAACGAACTAATCTTAGTGTGGTTCTATAAGATATAATGAACACGCATCACACTTCTCACGACGAAGATGAACTTCATTCTCAGTCTGATTATAATTTTTATAGAAGAAGGCTACTGATTTTTGGAGTTAATTTTTCTGAAGATGTTTATCAGCTGTAAGAGTTCTCTGATAGAATTTGGGGGGATAGCTGGTCTATACTATCATATCATCTGTGAATAGTGATACTTTGACTTCTTCCCTTCTAATTTGTAAACCATCTTTCTCCTTTAGTTGTCTTATTTAGTTATTTAGTTACATTAGATAGAACTTCAAGTACTATATTGGAAAGGTAAAGGGAGAGCGGGCAGCCTTGTCTTGTCCCTTATTTTAGTGAAAAATTTTAAAGTTTCTTTCCATTTAAATTGATGTTGGCTATTGACTTACTGTACAATCTTGCCTTTATAACATTTAGGTATGTGCCTTGTATTATTAATCTCTCCAAGACTTTCAACATGAAGGGGTATTGGAGTTTGTCAAAGGCTTTTTCAGAATGTAATGAGAAATATCATGTTATCTTTTTTTCAATTTGTTTTTATGGTGGATTACATTGATGGATTTTCATATATTGAACCACCCCTGCTTCCCAGGGGTGGAACTTGATCATGGTAGGTGATGTCTTTGATGTGTTCTTGGATTCAGTTTGAAAAATATTTTATTGAATATTTTGGCATCAATATTTGCTTTTTATTAAATTATTTTATTTATCTACATTCCAAATGTTGCCCACCTCTCGGTCCCCCTCCCAGTTCTTCACCCATGCCCCTCCCTTTTGTGTCTGAGAGGATGCTCCCCAACCTGTCCCCTAACCCCCTATTTCACCCTCAGCAACCCACCTTCCCTGAGGCATCAAGTCTCTACAGGATTAGATTCAGCCTCTTCCACTGAGGCCAGACAAGCCATTCCTCTGCTACATATGTGCTGGGGGTGGAGGGGCACAGACTAGCCCATGTATGCTCGTTGGTTAGTGGCTTAGTCTCTGAGAGTTTTCAGGGGTCCAGGTTAGTTGATATTGTTGTTCTTCCTATGGGCTTGTCATCCTGTTCATCTCCTTCAATCCTTCCCCTGAGTCTCCCATGGGAGTCACTGACCTCAGTCCACTAGATGGCTATAAGTATCTGCATCTGTCTCAGTCAGCTGCTGGCACAGCCTGTCAGAGGACAGCCATGCCAGGCTCTTGTCTGCAAGCACAATATGGCATCAGTAATAGTGTCAGGGTTTGGTGCCTGCCCTCCCCCACTTTTTTGTTGTGTCTTTGTGTGGCTTAGGTATCAGGGTGATTGTGGCCTCATAGAATAAGTTTGTCATTGTTTACGGTTTCTATTTTGTGAAGTGACTTGAGGAAAAATGGTATTAGCTCTTCTTTGAAAATCTGGTCGAATTTTGCCCTAAAATTCTCTTGCCATCTTGCTTTGGGCTGTTTTTGTTGTTGTTGTTGTTGTTTGTTTGTTTTTGTTTTTGTTTTTTGCTTGGAAGACTTTTAATTACTGCTGCTATTTTCTTATGGGTTTAGAGGACTGTTTAATTTATTTACCTGATCATGATTTAATTTTAGTAAGTGGCATCTATCAAGAAAATCATGCATGTCATTTAGATCATCCAATTTTGTGGAATCTAGTCTTTTGAATAAGACCTCAGGATTCTTCAGATTTACTCGGTGTCTCTTGTTATGACCCTTTCTCATTTTTGATTTTGTTAATTTGGATAATATCTTGCTGCCTTTTAGTTAATTTGGCCAACACCCTTTCTTTCTTTCTTTCTTTCTTTCTTTCTTTCTTTCTTTCTTTCTTTCTTTCTTTCTCTCTCTCTCTCTCTCTCTCTCTCTCTCTCTCTCTCTCTCTCTCTCTCTCTCTCTCTCTTTTGAGACAGGGTTTCTCTGTGTAACCCTGGATGTCCTGGAATGCACTTTGTAGACCAGGCTGGCCTCGAATTCAGAAATCCACCTGCCTCTGCCTCTGCCTCCCAGGTGCTGGGATTAAAGGTGTGCACCACCACTGCCTGGCTGCAGGCCTTTTCTATCTTGTTGATTTTTCCAAAGAATCAGCTCCAGGATTAGTTCACTCTTTGTATTGTTCTTTTTGTTTCTATCTCATTGTCTTCCACTGTGAGTTCAAGTATTTCTGGCTGTGTACTCACCTTGCATGCATTTACTTCTTTTTGTTCTAGAGCTTTCTGGTGTTGTCTTCTTGTTTGTAGTATGAAATTTCTCAATTTCTTTATGAAGGCTCTCAGTACTATGAGCTTTCCTCATAGCACTGCTTTTATTGTGTTCCATAAGTTTAGATATGTTGTGACTTCATTTCCTTAATTGCTTCTATGACCCAGTGCTTATCGAGTAGAGTTGATTAGTTTCCATGAGGTTGTAGACTTTCTGCTATTTCTGCTATGGTAGATGTCCAGCTTTACTTCATGGTGGTCTGATAAGATACAGGAGTTTATTTCAATTTTCTTAGAGCTGTTGAGACTTGCTTTGTGACGAAGTATGTGGTCAATTGTTGAGGAGTTTCTGTGAGGGGCAGAGAAAAAGATATATTCTTTCATTTGAGAAAACTATACTATAGATAGCTGTTAGGTCTATTTGGTTCAGATTGTCTGTTAATTTTATTATTTGTCTGTTTAGTTTCTCTCTCAATTACCTGCCAATTAGTGAGAGTAGTATGCTGAATCCTCCCACTATTAATATGTGAGGTTTAATGTGTGACTTAAGCTTTAGTAACGTTTCTTTTATGAAGGTAGGTACCCTTTCATTTGGGGCATAGATGCTCAGAATTGAGATGTCATCATGTGGATTTTTCCTTTCATTAGAATGTAGTATCCTTCCCTATCTCTTTTAATTACTTTCGGTTAAAATTTTATTATGTATTAGAATCACTACTCCAGCTTGCCTCTTGGGTTCATTTGCTTAGAAAACTTTTTTCCAGCTCTTTAAAATTTTTAAAAAATTTTATTGGCTATTTTCTTTATTTACATTTCAAATGTCATACCCTTTCCAGGTTTCCCCCTCCCTCCCCTGCTTCTATGAGGGTGTTCCTCCATCTATCTGCCCACTACCACCTTCCCACCATAGCATTCCCCTACACTGGGGTATCAAGCCTTCACATGACCAAGGGCCTCTTCTCTCATTGATGCCCCACAAGGCCATTCTCTGCTACATATGTGGCTGGAGCCATGGGTCCCTCTTTGGTGGTTTAGTCCCTGGGAGCTCTGCAGGGATGTGTCTGGTTGGTTGATATTGTTGTTCTTCCTATGGGGTTGTAAACTCCTTCAGGTCCTTCAGTCCTTTCTCTAAGATAGCTTCTATCTTTCTTCCTGAGGTATATTTCTCATATGCTGCAAAATGATGGATCCTGTTTTTGCATCCATACTGTTACCCTGTGTCTTTTTATTGGGGAATTAAGCCCATTGATATTGAGAGGTGTTAATGACCAATGATTGTCAATTCTTATTATTTTGATGTTAGTGGTTATTGTGGTGTGTTTTGGTGTGTGTGTGTGTGTGTGTGTGTGTGTATGTGTGTTGTGTGCTTCCCTTCTTCTGGATTTGCTGGTTTGGAGTTCTTTATTTTCTATGTTTTCTTGAGTGTAGTTAACCTCTTTGCATTGAAATTTTCTTTCTAATATCTTTTGTAGAGCTAGATTTGTGGATAGATATTGTTTAAATTTGGTTCTGTCATGAAATATCTTGTTTTTCTTCATCTATGGTGATTACAAGTTTTGCTGGGTTTAGTATTCTACACTGACATCTGTGATCTCTCAGCATCTGCAAGACATCTGTCCCACCTCTTCTAGCTTTTAGTGTCTCTGTTGAGAAGTCAGGTCTAATTTCTCATAGGTCTGTCTTTATCTGTTACTTGGCTTTTTTCCTTATCAGCTTTTTTTTTTTTTTAAGATTTATTTTATTTATTATATGCAAGTACACTGTAGCTGTCCTCAGACACTCCAGAAGAGGGCACCAGATCTTGTCACGGATGGTTGTGAGCCACCATGTGGATGCTGGGATTTGAACTTATCACCTTCGGAAGAGCAGTCGGGTGCTCTTACCCACTGAGCCATCTCACCAGCCCCCCTATCAGCTTTTAATAATCTTTATTTGCTCTGTAGATTTAGTGTTTTGATTATCACATGGTGGGAGGAGTTTCCTTTCTGACCCAAACTATTTGTTTTTCTGCAAGCTTCTGACATGTTTATAGACACCTCTTTTTCTAGGTTGGAGAAATTTTCTTCTATGAATTTGTTAAAAATATTTTCTGGGTCTTAGAGCAGGTTCTCTTTACCTTCTTCTACTCCTATTATTCTTAGGTTAGGTCTTTTCATCCTACCCCACATTTCTTGGATGTTATCATCTTCTATGCCTGAGATTCTCTCTTCATCTCTTATATTCTGTTGGTGATGCTTGTGCTTGCATTTCCTGTTCTCTTTCCTGAGTTTTCCATCACCAGGATTGCTTCTGTTTGTGTTTTCTTTACTGCTTCTATTTCCATTTTCAGGTCTTGAACAGTTTTATTCATTACCTTAATCTGCTTGATTGTATTTTCATGTATTTCTTTAAGGGATGTAGTCTTTTCATCTTTAAAGGCTTCTATCATCTTTAGAAATTGTATTTACAGTCATCTTCTTGTGCTTAGGCTGTGCTGGGATATTCAAGGATTGCTGTAGTAAGATAGTTGGGTTCTGATTGGGCTCTATTGCCCTAGCTCTTGTTGTTTGTCTCCTTAAACTAGCCTTTAGCCTTCTGCTTGTCTCTGGTGTTGGTTGGATCTTCCTGAAGTCAGTAGGTCCTCTTGGGGAGACAAGTAGAACCATGGTCTTACCAATGGATCTCATTTAACAATATTGGCTTAGGTGGACTTAAGTGTCCCTTGGACCCTGCAAGCCTCCCCAGAAAGGCAAGCAGAGCCATGACTTTGATGATGGAGCCCAGGATACAGAGCACAGCTCACTGCTGCTAATTGTGGCCCAAAGGGACCTGATAAGCCATATTTGAATGCTGTTAAGTTGGGCATGACAGTTTTTTTTTTATTTTACTAATTAATCTGTTTATGTATTTATTATTGTAGGATGTGCATGTGCGTGTGTGCGTGTGCATGCACACTCACATGTATTCTAGCATATATTTGAAGATCAGCAGATAACTCTTGGGAGTCAATTCTCTTCTTTTGCCACATAGGCTTGGTGGAATTAAACTTAGGCTGTGAGGTTTGGGTTAAAAGTGCTTTTAGCTGCTGAGCCATCTTGCTAGCCCTAAATGGTCTTTCTTTTTTTAATTGCTCCTAGAGTGAAGTTTCTTCTTCGTTTCACATTAAAATTTATTAATATTATCATTTTCCTTTGGATTTTTTTTTTTACTCTGAAACCTTGATTTGTGTGAGCATTAAGGTAAGAAAACAACACAAAGCCATTGGGGATGGCTGTTAGCTGAGATTCTTGGTGACAAGTTGTATTGTAAACCTGCAAAGAAGGCATTTTGCTCTTCCATTCCCAGTAAGGCACACAAAAGCATAACTTCCTAAAACTCTTTCCTTTGGGGCTTTTTAAATGAAAGGAGGAGAAGATCAGAGCATTAAAATGTGCTAGCCTGGGATTTACCTGCAGACTACAATAGAGAAGCCCAAAAGCCTTTTTCTAGAGCCATTCAGAGCATTGTTGGCATCAGTGGAGGAACTTAGGAGTTGTGTGTGGATGAAAACAGAGAAATTAGCATGCCACAGGATGCAAGAGAGAGCAGGCTAAGGGACTTTTCCAAGTTCATTCACTAACAAATAGCCAGAGAGTCACTCAGACCTTCTCCACTATGATTCTCACCTGAGCCTCCCACCAGAGACCTGTTTTCAAGGAGCTCACAGCATGTTTTTCTTGGAGAGGTCCTTTGGACAGCAATTTTTCTGGATGTTCTTCATTAGTTCTAATATTGAAAAAGCATAATGCTTCCTTTTAATGAACATGTGTAGTGCTGAGGGCCAAAGTGATTTGTACAAAGAACTAGGAGCAGGTCAGAAATATACCAGACTGTTTGCATATAACTGTCAAATGCTACCCATGTGAAAACTGCCCTAAAGAAACTGACTCTTTCAGAACTAAGACTCTTGTTAACTTCTTATGTCTTCTTTGTTAGACAATTGTTTTGTTGTTGTTGTTGTTGTTCATTTGTTTTTTAAATATGGCAGCAGAAGATATCTGTGTAGTAAGACTGGATTGGGAATTTTCATCATAAAACACTTAAATGATGCATTCAATGGACTATAAGGAAGAAGGCCAAAAGAAAATCTGTCCATGTCACCTGAAATTACAGAGCCCATAGAGACTAGCTACCCAGTCAGAAAGGAAGTATCCCAGGTATATTCTGGTTCTTAACAGTTAGGTTGAAAACACAACACTTAACTTGACATGTTTCTCCTTAGTGAACAGTCCCTGCTCAGAACCAGATCCTGAAAAACAAAAAACCTGTTGATGTAAAGACATTGCAGTTAACGTAGATGGCTATTACTTCCTGCAGAAGTAACTCAGCCTCACAAAGATTGGAAAGTGGGCAGAAAATTGTTCCCAAGAACCACACTGTAAATACTTCCATGCTGAAAAGAAATGCGGGAATATTAGAGAATTTTCATGTCATATCTTTTTTAAAGTTTCCAATGAATTAGTGCCCATCAGAGTAAGCACCCTATAAATTCAGATTAAAACTTATAACCACAATATGAAATTAATGCTTGTGACAGTAAGTGGTAGTGTTTATTTAATGGGTTGTTTTGAAACACTTTAGTGTGTGAAGTTCTACAACACTTACAGAATTATTAGACTTTGAAGCATAATTTAATATAATGGGATATTGTGCTTAAGAGAAGAGACAGACTTGGAAAGAAAATGAAGCATTGAATGCTGTTTTATAGTTTTGAACTGAAGTTTTCAATAGAAACCTTTTAAACAAAGTAGTATTAAAAATTTGCTCCATTTAAGGTGTCGGCTTGGGAGGCTAAAGTTACTAGCTTATGGGGCAACTAGATCTTTTAAATCTGAGATATTAAATAAGTTGAATATTTATGCTTTAAACTAAATTAAACCTCTGAATGTTCTTTTCTCTGCAGAGAAATGATTTTCAGTGGCATCATAAAAAAATCTACTTAACACTGCATTATACTCATCTGCTCATTTGGGTTTCTTCCTTCCTTTCTTTCTTTCTTTCTTTCTTTCTTTCTTTCTTTCTTTCTTTCTTTCTTTCTTCTTTTTTTCCTTTTTTTATTTGATTTGGTTTGCCCTAAGAAAAACTCAAGAACAAATGAGAAGTCTTTGGAACCCATTAAGCATCTAAAATCTTACCATATGGAAAAAGCAATTTTAAACTCTGGCACCCAAACAAGAGCTTCTTTGCAAATATCACTGTGAAGTCTGATACCTACCTCTATAAAGAACCCAAGGATCATAGAAGCAATGGGAGACTTACCCAACTCACATACCAGGGCACAAGTCTACTGTACATCACACAATACATAAACGTCTGCCTCAGGGGTGGTGGGTACCCGAAGGGAAGTCTCAGACTCAGATCTAATTTCAGCTTTTATATATCCAAGATGTTGGTGAAAACAAACATCACAGACAAGGATGCTTGGTAACATGCTTGATTCTGAAGATTGGTTGATTCTCAGAGTCTCTGTTCTATTTTAGATCCACAGAAATTTCTTTTGTGAAAAATGACTATACATTTCTACTCTGAGGTTACAAGTTTAACTGCTATTGGATGAAATTTTAAGCAGTAAACTTGTATTGAGTATTTGTTGCATGAATAAGAACTGAGTTTCTTCCCTTCTGGGTGAGATAGTGCCTTTCTAGCCATTCCCTTTGTGTCTGTCTCTCTGTGTCAGTGTCAGTGTCAGTGTCAGTGTCAGTGTCTGTCTCTGTCTCTGTTCTCTGTCTCTGTCTCTGTCTCTGTCTCTCTCTCTCTCTCTTATTATTATCTTATCTATGTTAACAAAGCATAGCAGCAAGGAGCCCATACCTACCACAGTACCTGACTATATCAACAACAGACAGCAGTTCACATGAAAATGAATAAACACATAGCTCGCACCCTTCATCAAAAAAGTGTATTGTTTGCAGTAGAGGGGAGGTTATTGCAGGAGTTCGTAGCTAGTCAAAATAGAGAGAGTAATTAACCATGGGAGCCCAACCCCAATTGGAACATATACAACACAGTCAGTATATTTAAGGCTTAGAAAAAAATCATAAATAAAATAGAGGGCAGAATGATTATAAAAGCCAGAGGACTAGGTGTGAGATAATGTTATCTAGACTTAACAGGGATGTCATATTCATAAAACCACAACAATATGCCTGCAAGACTTACAAAATAATCACACCAGTCAAAAAAGCCAACTTGGATGCAGGAAAATTTGCAAGGTCCCACCCTTAAATGAAAAGCTATAGACAATGAATGACTGCTGAAAGATGGAAAATCAACTTTCCTTAGGAAAGGGAATTGACAGGTATCACACACACACACACACACACACACACACACACACACACACATTTAGGGTTCATGAACTTGAGAAGGAGTTGGAGGGATGGGGAAATTGGAGGGAATAAAGGGTGAAATTGAAATGGTGAAAGTATAATAATATTCATATATAAAATTTAAAAGCTAAAAAAATTAAATAAAAAAATTGAAAATAACTCTCCCATAAAGCAATCCAGCGTTGTGAGCACGAGTTGAAAATGGATTTTAAATTCTGTGTCAGGCTTTAGGAGGGAAGGGATCCACAGATGGGATGACGTGCTTACACAGCATTGAAAATGTACTCTATAGTGGGATTCTGAAACCCAAGTATGTGCAAAGGATGAGAGTCAGGGAGAGTAGGAAGCCAAGAACACAGCTTAGCAATGACATGTTGTCTGTGGTCTAGCAACTAAGACACTGGTGGCAAAGCTCTCAGCTCAGGAGCCACAGAACAACTCTGAAATCACATTGTGAACACAAAAGAACCTTCCCCTTCATCCCTGATGTTCACGGCACCTCCTGGGAGTGAGGATTCTAGTTATATTTTCTGTATGAAAAAAAATCAGAGGCTCACAGTAGAAACATCAAGAGTATAGTTTCACTCACACTCTGATCAGAGCTGCAAGAGGCTGAGAAACACATTTTAATTTCACAGACGCTGAATTAAAGGAGCATGCATGAAAAGATTCATTGCTTAGTAGCAATCTCCAGTGTCTATCCTCTGTGTACTGAGTTTTCTAAGCAATGAAGATAACAAATGTATTATTGCATTTCATGTATTAGCCAACTACACAAAAAAGGAGACCGCAGTTAAATGAGGGATGTCAAGCTTACCCATTGTAGCTACTGCTAAAAAGGATTCATCCCTTACCAACTCCAGCCATGATTTTCTTTTGAAGTCCTGTAATGTATGAGTAAATTATAAAGTTATCCACTTAAACCACAACTCATGTGAAATAGAAGAGTAAAGGAAATTGCTCCCCGGGAAAGATCTGTAAGCCAAACCGTTCTGATTACTACTGTTTCCCTGGGTACCACACTCACCCTGTCTTAGATGTTGCAGTGATCTGGTTATCCTGGATCTCATCCATCTCTTTGAAATGTGATGCTTTGAAGCATATTGCACTCCATTCCTGGTCTTTATTTGGTTATTCCTCATCTGATACTGCTCCTATCAAAGTGTTTCTTAGTTCCTTGGTAGGCTGAGTCCCTTTTCAGAGGAAAGAAAAACAGAAGATAGCTTGATGTCCACTGGAAACCAATACCCTAAAAATTTTAACCTCATTCCATATATGTAACCTGTTGTTGACTAAATGCCTGGACCTCCACCAAAAAATTCATATCAATTCTTCACCCTAAAATGATGATGGAGTCAAGAAATTGGCTTTTGGATCTAGTTAGGCAACAAAGACAAAAAACACATGAATGAGATTAATGCCCCCACAAAGGAAGGATTAAATATAATCCATCCCTTGTCTCCTTGTCTTGTCAGGACACAGCAAGAATGCACCATGTAGGAAAATGGCTCTTACCAGACTCTCTGTCATCATCTTAATCTCAGAATTATGAGGGATGCAGAGTCCAAGATATTGCACATCTGTTTGATCAAACCCCAAACATAGGATCCTGACTTCATTTTGTGCTAAAGGTGGTCTTATGTTATGATCTTCAAGGATGATACTGTCTTGTGCTCTTTTAGCTACTTTGTCTTCCACATTTTTGCAAAATAATAATAATAATGATCACCAGAAATCTGGTTTCTTTGTACAGCAACTATTGAAGATACCTCATTAACCCAATCACAAAAGAAGTCACTTGATATGCACTCACTGATAAGTGGATATGAGCCCAGAAACTTAGAATACCCAAGATACAATTTGCAAAACACAAGAAAATCAAGAACAAAGACCAAAGTTTGGATACTTCATTGTTTCTTATAATAGAGAACAAAACACTCATGAAAGGAGTTACAGAGACAAAGTTTGGAGCTAAGATGAAAGGATGGGCCATCCAGAGACTACCCCACCCGGGGATCCATCCCATAATCAGCCACCAAACCTAGACACTATTGCATATGCCAGCAAGATAATTACCCAGGGAACTTTCGGGATACCATTTGAAATGTAAAGATCCTTTCCCAATCTGTTGGTGGCCCTTTTGTCTTATTGACAGTATCTTTTGCTTTTTGCAATTTCATGAGGTCCCATTTGTCAATTCTTGATCTTACAACACAAGCCATTGCTGTTCTGTTTAGGAATTTTTCCCCAGTGCCCATATCTTCGAGGGTTTTCCCCATTTTCTCCTCTATAAACTTCAGTGTCTCTGATTTTATGTGGAGGTCTTTGATCCACTTATACTTGAGCTTTGTACAAGGAGATAAGAATGGATCAATTCGCATTCTTCTCTATGATAATGGCCAGTTGTGCCAGTACCATTTGTTGAAAATGCTGTCTTTTTTCCACTGGATGGTTTTAGCTCCCTTGTCAAAGATCAAGTGACCATAGGTGTGTGGGTTCATTTCTGGGTCTTCAATTCTATTCCATTGATCTACCTGTCTGTCACTGTACCAGTACCATGCAGCTATTTTATCACAATTGCTCTTGTAGTACAGCTTGAGGTCAGGCATGGTAATTCCACCAGAGGTTCTTTTGTTGTTGAGAATAGTTTTTGCTATCCTAGGTGATTTATTATTCCAAATGAATTTGCAAATTGCTCTTTCTAACTCAGTGAAAAATTGAGTTGGAATTTTGATGGGGTTTGCATTGAATCTGTAGATTGCTTTCGGCAGGATAGCCATTTTTACTATATTAATCCTGCCAATCCATGAGCATGGGAGATCTTTCCATCTTCTGAGATCTTCAGTTTCTTTCTTCAGAGACTTGAAGTTCTTATCATAAAGATCTTTCACTTCCTTAGTTAGAGTCACACCAAGATATTTTATATTATTTGTGACTATTGTGAATGGTGTTCTTTCACTAATTTCTTTCTCAACCTGATTATCATTTGTGTAGAGAAAGGCCATTGATTTGTTTGAGTTAATTTTATATCCAGCTACTGCACTGAAGCTGTTCATCAGGATTAGGAGTTCTCTGGTGGAATTTTTAGGGTCACTTATATATACAATCATATCATCTGTAAATAGTGATATTTTGACTTCTTCCTTTAAAATTTGTATCCCCTTGAAATCCCTTGGTTGTCGAATTGCTCTGGCTAGGACTTCAAGTACTATATTGAATAGGCAGGGAGAAAGTGGGCAGCCTTGTCTAGTCCCTGATTTTAGTGGGATTGCTTTGAGTTTCTCTCCATTTAGTTTGATGTTTGCTAGTGGTTTGCTGTAGATTGCTTTTAAAATGTTTAGGTATGGGACTTGAATTCCTGATCTTTCCAAGACTTTTATCATGAATGGATGTTAGATTTTGTCAAATGCTTTCTCAGCATCTGAGGAGATGATCATGTGGTTTTTGTTTTGAGTTTGTTTATATAGTGAATTACTTTGATGGATTTCCATATATTAAACCATCACTGCATCCCTGGGATGAAGCCTATTTGTTCATGGTGGATGATTGTTTTGATATGTTCTTGGATTCAGTTTTTGAGGATTTTATTGAGTATTTTTGCATCAGTATTCATAAGAGAAACTGGTCTGAAGTTCTCTTTCTTTATTGTATCTTTGTGTGGTTTAGGTATTAGAGTAATTGTGGCTTCATAGATTGAATTGGGTAGAGTACCTTCTGTTTTTATTTTGTGGAGTAGTTTGAGGAGAGTTGGAATTAGGTCTTCTTTGAAGGTCTGATAGAACTCTGCACTAAACCCCTCTGGTCCTGGGCTTTTCTTGGTTGGGAGACTATTGATGATTGCTTCTATTTCTTTTTTTTTTTCCTTCATTTTTTTCTCTTTATTAGATATTTTCTTCGTTTACATTTCACATGTTATCCAGAAATTTTCCCTTACCCTCCCGTGTCCCCGCCCTGCTCCCCTACCCACCCCCTCCCACGTAATGGCCCTGGCATTCCCCTGTACTGGGGCATATAGAGTCTGTATGACCAAGGGGCCTCTCCTCCCAGTGATGGCCAACTAGGCCATCTTCTTCCATATATGCAGCTAGAGACATGAGCGCAGGGGGAACTAGTTAGTTCATGTTATTCTTCCACCTAGAGG
>LR752676.1:0-44572 GCA_902729485.2 Mus minutoides | reverse complement strand
CCATGCTCATGGATTGGCAGAATCAATATAGTAAAAATGGCTATCTTGCCAAAAGCTATCTACAGACTCAATGCAATCCCCATCAAAATTCCAACTCAATTCTTCAAGGATCTAGAAAAGACAATTAGCAAGTTCATCTGGAATAACAAAAAACCTAGATTAGCAAAAACTCTTCTCAACAATAAAAGAACCTCTGGTGCTTCTATTTCTTTAGGAGAAATGGGACTGTTTAGATTGTTAATCTAATCCTGATTTAACTTTGGTACCTGGTATCTGCCCAAGAAGTTGTCCATTTCATCCAGGTTTTCCAATTTTGTTGAGCATAGCCTTTTGTAGTAGGATCTGATGATGTTTTGGATTTCCTCTGGATCTGTTGTCATGTCTCCTTTATTATTTCTGATTTTGTTAATTAGAATACTGCTCCTGTGCCTTCTAGTCAGTCTGGGTAAGGGTTTATCTATCTTGTTCTTTTTCTCTAAGAACCAGCTCCTGGCTTGGTTGAGTCTTTGAATAGTTCTTTTTGTTTCAACTTGGTTGATTTCAGCTCTGTGTTTGATTATTTCCTGTGATCTACTCCTCTTGGGTGAATTTGCTTCCTTTAGTTCTAGACCTTCTAGGTGTGCTGTCAGGGTGCTAGTGTAGGCTCTCTCTAGTTTCTTTTCGGAGGCACTCAGGGCTATAAGTTTTCCTCTTAGGACTGCCTTCATTGTGTCCCAAAAGTTTGGGTATGTTGTAGCTTCATTTTCATTAAACTCTAAAAAGTCTTCAATTTATTTCTTTATTTCCTCCTTGACCAAGGTATCATTGAGTATTGTTCAGTTTCCACATGAATGCTGGCTTTCTATTATTTGTGCTGTTATTGAAGATCAACCTTAGTCCGTGGTGATCTGATAGGATGCATGGGATAATTTCAATATTTTTGTATCTGTCGAGGCCTGTTTTATGACTGATTATATGGTCAATTTAGGAGGAGGTACCATGTGGTGTGAGAAGAAGGTATATCCTTTTGTTTTAGGATAAAATGTTCTGTAGATATCTATTAAAACCATTTGTTTTATAACCTCTGTTATTGTCCATGTGTCTCTGTTTAATTTCTGTTTCCAGGAACTGTCCATTGGTAAGAGTGGGGTGTTGAAGTCTCCCACTATTATTGTGTGAGGTGCAATATGTGCTTTGAGCTTTACTAAAGTTTCTCTAAGGAATGTTGATGCTCTTGCATTTGGAGCATAGATATTCAGAATTGAGAGTTCATTGTGGTTGATTTTACCTTTGATGAGTATGAACTGCCCTTCCTTGTCCTTTTTGATAATTTTGGGTTGGAAGTTGATTTTATTCGATATTAGAATGGCTACTCCAGCTTGTTTCTTTGGACCATTTGCTTGGAAAAATTTTTCCAGCCTTTCACTCTGAGGTAGTGTCTATCTTTTTCCATGAGGTGGGTTTCCTGTAAGCAGCAAAATGTTGGGTCCTGTTTGTGTAGGCAGTCTATTAGTTTATGTCTTGGGGAATTGAGCCCATTGATGTTAAGAGAAATTAAAGAAAAGTAATTGTTGCTTCCCGTTATTTTTTTTTGTTAAAGTTGGGATTCTGTTCTTGGGGCTGTCTTCTTTTAGTTTGTTGAAGGATTACTTTCTTGCTTTTTCTAGGGTGTAGTTTCTGTCCTTGTGTTGGTGTTTTCCTGTTATTATCCTTTGAAGGGCTGGATTCGTGGAAAGATATTGTGTGAATTTGGTTTTGTCATGGAATATTTTGTTTTTTTCATGTATGGTAATTGAGAGTTTTGGACTTCTACCTGTTTAGCAGTGTTCTCCTGTGTTTTTTTTTAAGTGAGCTATTAATGCCTTTCTTAAGGTCCTCTACCAGCATCATGAGATATGATTTTGAATCTCAATCTTGCTTTTCGGGTCTGTTTGGGTATCTAGGACTGGCTGAAGTGGGAGTGCTCGATTCTGATGATGGTGAGTGGTCTTGTTTTCTGTTGGTAAGATTCTTTTGTTTGCCTTTCGCCATCTGGTTATCTCTGGTGTTAGTTGTTATAGTTGTCTCTGGCTGGAGCCTGTTCCTCCTGTGATTCTGTTAGCCTCTTTCAGCTGTCCTGGGTGTCCAGCTCTCTTCTGAGTCTCAGTGGTCAGAATACTCTCTTCAGGCAAGCTCTCCTCTTGTAGGGAATATGCACAGAGATCTGGCATTCATGCCTGCTTCTTGGCTGAAGATGAAGTTCCAAAACAGGGCCATTCTTAGAAGATGGACTGCCTCTGCAGTCTTCGAGCTCTCCTGCACAGACTGGTCTCACAAGGACCCGGGAGACAAGATGGCTCCCTCACCTGCTCTGGGGGTCACAGCCCTCCTGGGTGGCTACCTCTGGCGGGGAAGATGCCCTGATAGCTGTAGCCCAAAACATGTTCTGTCCCAGAAGCTGTGTTGCTTCTGCAGTCAACACTCTAACTTGCACAGACTGGTCTTTAGTATCCAATTTCTTAACCCTGATCACAGAAATTAGGAGATCATTTAGGCACAATCAATGACAGTATTTTATTTATTCTAGGATTGTCCTACTAATGGACATGCTATTCAACCCACCAACCGGAGAGTCTCACAATTGATTCCTATATTTACTAACGTGAAAAGAATATTCTTGCCTTTTGAAATACATGTACAAACTGTATTAGCTTAGAGTTATGGTGAGTTACTGTGTGGTGTGGAGGAGGCCTGTCATAGTAAGGATGAATGAAGCGAAATAGATTTAAGCTTGAGCCTCATTTTTGTTGTTGTTGTTCTTTTCAGAAAGGCTAAGAATTTCAAACACAGCACTTATTTTGATGAATGAAAGCGAATTGATAAAGTACTAGGAGATTCACATCATGAAAACTATGGCTTCTCCTGGCTCACACACTTGTCTGATGGTTTAGGGTTACAGACACTAAGGTTTTGTCTCAAGCAATTTCCTTTCCTTTTTACCCATTTAAAACTACAAATAAGGAAAAAGAGCATTCTAATTCTAAACCTTGGACGTAACTCAGTAATCCAAATTATTTTGTCCTTAATAAAAGGAACATGCTGAAGTTGAAGCAAGAATATATGTGATGGACAGATGGTAGAGTTTAAATATGAACAATATTTTACAGTATAAACTATATGCTTTTGAAGATATTTTTCTTTGTTCCTCAATTCTAGCATGCATTATTTAGAAAGGGAAAAAAACTAGTAGTAAACTCAACTTAACAAATCTACTGTACAGATAAATAATAAATGATCCTTTATAATATACCTGGTCTTTAACCCTTTTCCAAATACTTTTTGGGCTGGTTTATTTATTTATTTATTTATTTATTTATTTATTTATTTATTTATTTATTTCAACAGTAACAGTGATGCCAGAGTTGCAGTAGAAACCCCAGAACTGAAGACACCATGGATAGAGTCTGAGGTTTGGCACTGTATGGCAAGGTCAGGAACTGAAGAGAGTCCAGGGAGTCTTGATGAAGGTAGAGCCTGCTAAAGACAGAAGCGGCTTTGTGGGGCCAACTGAGGTAGTGACATGAGTTATGTGTGAAAGACAGGGCCTGAATGGTGGAGCTCCCTAACCCTTTGGAGCCCAGAAGATCATAACTGCATCCCAGATGTAGGACAATAAACTACAGGAGTTGATTTATACTGTTGGGGTTTGGTTTCACTTTGACTTGATCGTAGATAGTTTTATTGTTTGTTTGTTTGTTTGTTTGCTTGTTTGTTTGTTTGTTTTGAACATTTTACAGAAGCCCACAGTTAAGAGACCTTGATTTCCTAGACACACTTTGGCTATTTTAAAGGAACTAAAATTTTAAAGTGCTTAAAGTTTTGAAGACCTTGGGACCTTTAAAAGTTAAAAAATGTTTTAGATTTTCATCCTGATAGTAATATGAAATATTAGGGTTAAACAAAAATAGAAAATCTATCTTAACAAAATTGGCCTATGTGCAAGCCTGTGTGGCATTTTACTGATTAGTGATCAATGTGGGAGGGCTCAGGGCACTGTGGGTGATGTCACTCCTGAGCAGGTCCTGGAAGATATAAGAAAGGCAATGTGGAAAGTGAAGAAGAGCTAGCCAGGAAGCAGCACCCCTCTATGGTCTGTTTCAGTGCCTGCCTCCAGGATCCTGCCTTGAGTTCCTGTTCTTACCTACCTTCGTGATGGAGTACTATTGTAAATTAAGCCCCTTCCTCCTCAAGCTGCTTTTGGTCATTGTCTTTCTCACAGCAACAGAGAAGTACAGTAGCATACTTCCTTACTAATATAGTAAGGAAAAGCCTTGGGGGAGTGAGGGTTGCTCTCTTCATGTACTACAGGCTTCTTATCAGTAACATGCATATTCCAGTTCTTTTTTAAAATTAGCATGAAATGAGATACTATGTATAAAGTACCTGCTATTTAACATAACACTAAGTGCTACCATAGTAAATTATGAAACAGATAACATATTTTATGAAGCATATAAATCGGTAAGCACTATGTTTCAAACACCATGAGTAAATATTAATTACTCATCCTGTCCTCAACCCATTGTTGGGTTGGAGCAGGCACGGCAAGAATCNACCTCACTTTATTGTCCTGGTGGTGAGATTGCTTCCACACTCTGCCTAGCGAAAGGTCAGGATCGGCTGCCTATCTGTTACCAGTTGCTCCTTCTGAGATACAGTGTTTCCAGTTGAAATCAGCCAGTTTGCCAGGTTCCACTCCCTGGAAACCAACACATGCTACAAATAAGACTGCTTTCTCCCCTAAAGAGCTAAAATGCCCTGACCCATCGCTGGAAAAGACATCAATTCAGAACCAAATATAGAAATAATCTTCTATTTACAGACCTTCTGAATTTTATAGTGAGAAGGCTGCTTTGGATTTGGAAATGACAACGGTCCATCATCAAGATGTTTCTAACCTTTGAGAAGGTGTATTTTTACAGCAAAGTACAGAAGTCACACTCAGATCTCGTGGGCTTGTGTGGGCTGTGCCATTGGGAAAAGCAGTTTCTCTGTGTCATTGAGAAATGAGATTACAACGACAAAGGATGCCAGCTAAGGATGTTTCAGTCACCCTTTGCTTCATTCTGACAAAAAAAGGGAAGTTTTTTTTTAATGCATTTCTTAAAATAAGTCAGGTTCTGTAAGTAGAGGCTTTGGTAATTAGAGCTGACAGTAGTTGTAATTTTAAGATGTGATGAACAATAGAACCCAGTTTTGTCTTGCAGCAGCTAGGTAAGAACTGTAGCAGTTACTGGGCTCCAGTCATTTCCCTGGCAACAGAGGATATAAAGAAGACAGCAAAAAGAAGGCAAAGGTGGAGGAGCAAGGAAAATTACTTCCAGAAGTTATAGCACAGTTTAGAGCAAGGACATTGATGTCTCTGGTAAATCACAAATTATTGCAATTAGATTATAAGAAAATGTCAATGGAGGATCGTTTGCTAAATATTTTCTTAGAGCATTTTACATAATTCAAGGTGTCAGTAAGAACAGAAACAAAACACATATAATGTGATAAGAATGCTATGTGCTAAGCAATGAATTATTATTCCTTGAACATAAAAAATTGGAGCTAAATAATAAAGAAAATGCAAGTGCCCAGAGGATAGCTGCTGTATTCTGTACTGATCAAAGTCATATTCTCACCTTCTTAGACTGAAATGTTTTCTAAGTCACATAAACCAGCGAAGCCAGGACTTTTAAAGATGACACATTTAATTGCCAGCTAACTTCAATTTTTTTTTCAAAAATTTCAGTAAGTGCAAATAAGTTCATATGCCTGTGGAGAACATGCAATTTATAGTTTTCTTTTGCTATGCTGTTGATGGCTTGAACACTTCATGTAATATAACCATAAAGCATTGCAATCCGCTGAATGTCACAATTACATATACCCTAAGACCAGATGCTGAATGATAGTGGTGTGTTCTCAAGATGAATTTTGAGATCTCATGGTGATGGTTGAAAAGCTGCTGTATCCTTCTCCACTTCATCAGTCTCTGTGTGAGACTGGTTACTATAAGAAAACACCTTAGGATGAATGATTTATAAACAGCGAAAGTTTATCACACACAGCTCTGGGTTCTAGGAAGTGCAAGGTCATGGTACTGGTGAATTCAGTACATGGTGAAGGACTATATTCTGCCTTAGAGATGGCAGAATCTTGCTACATCCTTACATGGTGGAAAGGAGTAGACAAGAGTCTCCAGACCTTTTTCAAAGGACAATAATCCCTCTGTCAGGGCTCCAGTTAGCATGCTGTGACGTGGCTCAAACGAGTAATTTTTCTTTCCATTTTATTATTGATTATGCAGAATTTATTATTATTATTATTACTATTATTATTATTATTATTATTATGCAGTTCACCTTAGCATCACAGTGTTTTGTTAGTACACACATACACACTACAAACATATACACAGTGCAAACACAACAAACATATACATAGCATATACATGACACTCAACACACTACACACATATAACATAGCATATATAACTCTCTCTTTCTCTCTCTCTCTCTCTCTCTCTCTCTCTCTCTCTCTCACACACACACACACACACACATGCATACCACACATGGACAAACATACACACACCATATACAAATACACAGAACATATACAAAACACACACATACACATAGCATATATAACATACATACACATCCCACATGTACACACTTGCACACAAACCACACACATACATAGAGCATATATAACACATACACACATACACACCACAAACACACACCACTCATCGTTGTCTCCTATATCCTTTTTTCCTTGACAAAAATATCTGAAGATTTGGAATATTCAAATTGAGTTAGTATAGTGTGTTTAACAAGAACACAGTAAATGCAGTGCAGAAAGCATGGGCTTCAGAGAGAAGCCTGCCAGGAGTTGAGGTCTCACTCTAACGTTGTGTTAGCTAGTTAATGAATTTCACTTCTAAGTATACTTTCAAACCAATGACAAGCTTACCACTTAAGACCACAAAAAAACCCCAAACCTGTAAAGTTTTAGAACACCATGCTTGTCAGATGCTATGTACTTAATGAATACCATCAATCACCCTTAGTCTTATCAAAACATAGATGCTAATGTAGCCAGCTCTCTGAAGTTGGAAGAGGATTCTTCGGGCAATCACCTTTAAAAAAAAAAAAGTCTTATCTGTAGGATTATTTTCATAAAACTGCTTTCCAGATGGACCTGGAAAGCTGGGAGGGTCATGTGCTTCTTAGAGCAAATGTCAGTCTCTGACAGTGACCTGCAAAAGTCTCTGAATCCCTTTTACCTACACCTGAGTAAAACCATTCGCTATTTGTTTTTCTAGGCTGTGTGAAATCAGGAGCAGGACCCTCATTTCCTTGCATGTCTATCTACTAGCTCATTAATAGATAATAAAGGATGCTGTTTACTTTCTTCCTTATGATTCCCTTTCAAGCCAAAGCCCAATTGCCAATGCTGAGACATAGGAAACTTGAGAGCCCACTAGCCTGAAAACGTCACTTGACATTACCATTTTGAAAGAGGCTACTGGGCTCCTTCTACATCCATCTGCTGATCAAAGAGTGTTGTTTATGAGTTTTCCCTGTATCCTCTTTTTCTCCGAATATCTACTGGCTTCGTATGTATGTATGCAATGTTCTCTAGACAAAGATAATTACAGCATTTAAGTTAATGATAACTTCTTTCAAGTACCTAACACCTACTATACCCTCTCTCAATCTCTGTCTGTCTCTGTCTCTGTCTGTCTCTGTCTCTGTCTGTCTCTGTCTGTCTCTGTCTCTCTCTGTCTCTGTCTCTCTGTCTCTGTCTCTGTCTCTCTCTCTGTCTGTCTCTCTCTCTCTCTCTCTCTCTCTCTCTCTCTCTCTCTCTCAGACAGAGTTCTAGAACTTACTTTGTAGACCAGACTGGCCTAGAACTCAAAGATCTGCCTTTCTCTGTCTCTGCCTCCAAGTGCTAGGATTAAAGGCATGCACTACCACTCCTGGTTCCAACTCTCTCTGTTGTTTTTTGTTTGGTTGCTTGTTTGTTTTTAATAAGGTAGGTTGGTTAACTCTTTGAGGATTTCATACAATGTATTTTGATCATAGTCACTGTCCACTCTTCCCACAACTGCTCCCAGATCCATCCTCTCCTCCCCTCCTCCTTCACTTCCTGCCTGCCCTCTCCCTCACTTTTAGAAAACAGAATCTTACTGCAGCCATCCTGGTCCTCTGGCTCTTAGAATCTTTCTGCCCCATATTTTCAGAGCTCCCTGGCCTTAGGTGTAGGAGTTGTGATGTAGATGTGCATGGGCATGGGCACCTCTGTGGCAGTTGTTGGCTGCTAATAATACAGAAAGGTGTCAAATCTATTGTTCCCAGAGCCCACTGGGCTCCTTCCACATCCATCTGCTGATGCAACATTTTCCTTCTACCCATGAGTCAAGTATCTGCACCCTTTATTTGCTCATTTGCTAGTAACAAGGTCACACAGGGAAGATCACGGGACATGAGCAAACGTGAGTCTGGAGTAAGGGAATTTACTTCTGGAAAGACAATATCTAAGTTTTGAAACTACAACAAAGAAGGTAGGCTGGGCAACATATTTTTTAGAAGCTGTCCAGAGATACATTATTCTATAACCATTTCCTTTTTTTTTAAATTTTGGAAGATCATTTTGCACTCTTTTTATTTTTGTGGTTTTATATCAGCACTAATGATTTCATAGTCATGTCATTATTTCAAACCTAATTATGTAGCCAGTGAATTTGAATCAGTAATCAGAACCCATGTTTAATTTAAAATATTAAGCAGATGCATATGAACTCACAAAGCAGAAAGTGAAAGTATATTATAGATATACATTTTTAAACAATGTTGAAGCAGATACTCGTGAGTATATGCAAATTAACATGGTTTATTTTTGCTTACAAAGGGAAAAAGAATAGACTTTAATCCCCAAATAAAGTTAATTAGGATATGCACAACATATCTAAGAGAGTCTAACATCTTTTTCCAAGTGAAAAATCACTCCCAGTGGTCTCTGTACCCATCTATCATCATGACCACCTTGAATAAAGTTGGCTTTATCATAGTTTTTACCAATACTTTTTATATGTACATATAAGTATACATATATTTATATGTATATTTATTATAATATATATATATATATATATATATATATATATATATATATATATGAGTAGCTAAGCTACAGTCCTGTATTGTGATCAAGCATAATCCTTCTATTGTAATCATGTGATCAAATACTCTCATGTGACCCCCCTTTGATTTTGCTCTCCTGAAATTGCTTTCAACATTAAGAAACATAAGATTTAAAAAATATTATTTGATACTAAAATTGCTTTTAGATTTCTCAGTAGACTCCTGGAGGCACCAAAGTATTGTTATTTCCCTGATAAACAGAGGGGTAATAGACATTCAACTAGCTAGGTAGACTCAATATCATTTAAGTATTTCCACAATATTGCAACAGTTGCAAAGCAATAGCCACATCCCTTAGCCCTCACTTTTGGGTTTAAAGAAATAAAATATGAATATAAATGCTATATGCTTTACCAAAGTATCTCTCAAAGATGTTTTTATTATCAGAGCAAACAGCCACCAGGCCTCGGTTAGCAGCTGTGTACTGCAGTTCAGGAGAATGTTTCTTCCCTTCCTTTTTATTAGTCATTGTAATAAACTGACTACAGCCCATCAGTTTGAGAAGCAGGTGGTTTCTGAACTCTCCTTGACTTATTTTAAAGCTCTACTGTGCCCTTCAGCTTAGATTTTGTTTCTTCACCAAAGCAGGATGATCTCAAAGCCTTGTAAAAAGAGCCCAACCTGCTGTTCCTATTGACACGTTAGTAAATATCGTGCAGGTACAAGAATCAGAGCTTAAGGATTATTTAACCAGTTTTCTAGCCACATCAACAAACCAAATATTTTTTATCCAAGGAAATGAGTCCATGCAAACAGACCTTTGACCCACAGTTCATCAGGACAAGAACTCCTTACATAAAACTGAATGAATAATGATGGGAAACTCACTGTGGTTACTTTCTTTAGGTGTTACTGATACTGTTTTTAACTGTCTATATTCTAACTGGTATATAAAAATCACTTTGTGTTTATTATTCTTAATCACCAATTGAAAGGGGTTCTCTGCATAACTAAATTAAGACATTAAATATTGTATTTGCCGATTCACAAAGCTAGACAATTAAAGCAGCCAAAACATTCACCAACTGATGAACAGATAATGAAAATATGCATGAAGGAATATTACTCAATTTGAAAGACAGGTGGAATCATGACATTTGGAGGTAATGGATGAGACCTAGGGAGGTCACTCAGGCACTAAAAGACAAACAATTCATGTTTTCTCCCATGTGTGGGTCCTAGTTTCAAATCTTTTGTATTGTGGGCATAGCCTACATATGAAAGGCAGGGAAATAGATGCGGCCATGGCATGAGGCATTTGTAGGGAGGGGAGGTAGAGTTTAATGAAAATGAAAGAAGCGATGTGCAAGACAGGAGCAGAGAAGACAAAGCGGGTGGTAGAGGGACAGTGATGGGGACATGGGAGGGGTGGGATTAATCAATGTGTTTAATATTATAAAGTGTACATGAAGAAGTGACATGAGAACATATGACCTTGGAATTCAAGTAAAACTATGATTATAGGAGAGAGTAGAACAGACATGATATGAAAGAACAGTGGTGGATTACTGGTAGGGATGGGGTGGGAAAAAAGTAGAGAAAGGAATGAGCTAACACAAACCAAGGATACTTTCATTTAAAAGGAGTTTGAATAGAGGTACCCAACCTGAATGAACAATGTTATTCACAGAAGATACAGGCTATTAAGTGA
The DNA here is from genome assembly GCA_902729485.2 of Mus minutoides. Classification (NCBI taxonomy): domain Eukaryota; kingdom Metazoa; phylum Chordata; class Mammalia; order Rodentia; family Muridae; genus Mus; species Mus minutoides. The sequence goes on along the minus strand of LR752676.1, from coordinate 33,703 downwards.
AACTTTCAATGTCAGGTGTGGGTGACTTTCCTTGGGGTTATTGATCAGGGAGGTTGCAGAGGTACACCAAATATGCAAGCTGCTGGCTAAGCTTGTGGTTGCTAGGTGCTATGCAGGCTGCTGGGGAGAAAAGACATCAGTAGACTTAGCCAACCCTGGACTCTGGATATTACAATACTGACCTACAAAAACAAGGTGTATCCTTTAGTACAATAGTGACAAATGGTTTATTCAGATAGCTAACCCCTCTATTGGGAAGGAACTATTACTGTAAACATGGTCAATATTCATGGCTAGGGAAGTCATAGGCCTAAGCATAGAGACTATTGATCTATTTAAAGTTATCAAACTGCCTTCTAAGTATGTTTATATTCATAGATTTGAGCTATTTGTAACCATGGTCAGAGAAGTTTCTTATTTCAGTTGGTAGTGGTTAATACAAAAGTTCATAATAAAAAATACCAAGAATCAGTAATAGAGGGTGCTCACTATTAAATGGGGCATATATACCAAGCTATACTTCCCGCAAAGCTCAGGGAATGTAGTCAATATAGTCGAAGACCAAGAAGAAAGCGATGGAGAGTGAGGAGGAATACTGTGAAGTGCTGTCCTCTGGACATGGCATAGTTGTTGGACATATGATGGTTACCTGGACCTAGATCTACACTGGATCAAACAAGGTAAACATCCAGCACAAAGAGGGGAGAAGCTCTGAAGACCAGTTACTTTTTTGGGGGGCTTAGTTCCTAGTTAGTTATCCTATAGCCAATGACCGTACACCTCTATGTATGTAGGTCATACTAATGGGACTCAGAGTTTGGTTTGTTTTAAATACATAAAGTTGGGAGAGAGATGTGTTGTACAAGAGCCTGAGAAGAATTTGCGGGAAGGAATGGGGGTAGATATGATTGACATGAATACAAAATTCTATGAAATAATCAATTTAAGGTCATGATTGTAACTACATTTTGTTCCTGCTGATTCCTCAGAACCTTCAGTCAGATACTTTCAGTGAGTCTTGCTGCATTTCACACCAATGTACTTTTTTTCACATGGGCTTGGGAACAGTCTATTTGTTCTTTTCCCAACATATAAGTAGGGGCTGAAGAGATGCCCCAGCGGTTAAAACCACTGGCTACACTTCCAGAAGAGGTAGGTTCAGTTACCAGCACCCACATGGTAACTCACAACTATCTATAATTCCATGACACCCTTTTCTGGCTTCTGTAGCCACTGAGTGTATATGATGTACATTCAGGCAGGAATATAAAATACACATAAAAATTTTAAATAACACTTTTTCTGTAGATACAAATATATGAATAGAATGTGCACTAAACTCTTGAAGAGTAATGTTCACTTGAAGTTCTATAGTAAATCTACAATTAAAGTGTATGTAAAACCAAATGCCCATAAAATCCTCCCTAGATAGTCAGTTTGGTACTTGGCTTACAATGTTCCAGATTTACACATAGAAGAAAGCATACTTTCTGGTATGATAGGAACCTTACCAGAAGCACTTCAAGAAAGAGAAATTCGTGTATATTACAGGCATGGCAGATAAGGTTAGTTTCTTGTACTTTATTCCCTATACAAAGGTAGAAGGACAAATACTTACAGGTAATTTGAGGTTGGATCTAGGATTCCTTATTAAATGTTCTATGCAAGGCTAGATAGATGGCTCAGTGGCTAAGAGTATCATCCTTTCTTCCAGAGGAAATGAGTTCAATTCCCAGAATAAACATTCTATGGTTCATAACCCACCTATAACTCTAGATTCATGGGATTTAATGATTTTTTTTCCCAGCCTCTGTAGACACCTGAACTCGCATGCATGTACACATACACAGATACACTCACATGCACATCATTAAAAATAAAATGGATATTTGAAAAAAACAAATTAAGCTTCATGTAGAATTTAACATTTTTATTAGGTAGTTTAGCTTATATGTTTGGTTATGTGTCTAGCCTGTAAATGCTGAAACATCTTTCCAGCCCAGATAGTTTCTCAGTATAATGTAGCTCTTATTTGTTGACAAAACTCAAAAATTGCTCTAAGGAGTAATGACCTCTTCTTATTAAATTATATAATTAGCCTAACATGAGACTAGTCTTGTTTGGTATAATCGGAATAGTCTCTGTAGATTGTTTATGATCAAACCGGGGAGCTATAAAGATAAAATATTGTTCAAAACCTAGATATAAGTTAGTTTTTTTTTAAGGAACCATGACCTTCGAATGTCATAAGAGTATTGGTTAATAAGCTTTCTGCATGATTATATACTTCTCCAGAAACATACCTATGGCCACCTTGTTATTTAGTCTTTAATTTGCATCCAGACACTGGTATATTTCTGCCTCATAAGAGAGATAACCTAAAAGTTTAATGTGTAATTGCTTTGTGGGATACCTAAGTGGTTTAACACTTAACACAGACAGAATATTTTAATACTTCCTCCCTTTCTTACTGTTTCTTTTTTTTCACTTTTCTGTTTTCTTATTAAATGCAGGCAAGTGTTCAGAGTCTTATATGCTTTTAGAACTAGTCTTCCATTGTCACTAATGACCCACTTTACTATATAATTTTATATTAATCTGTCTTTCCTTTCATTTTCTGTAAAATGTACTTGGATGCCCCTAAGTCTCACTGGGTGTAGTTTTGCATACCTATAAATGAAGATATGGCCTTTCCCTTATGTGCAGAGTAACCCTGTTTCTCTCTTATTTCTAAATGGGAAGAAGCTAATGTGGCTTATGGTTTATATAGCAATGTGGTGTTCTTGAGCCCATGTCTGAGCATGTCTAGAATGTGAGTGGGAGACACACATCAGAATACCCTTTTTCATGATAATATCTTACATCCAGTAGATGCTACAGAACAGGGTGTCCGTATAGTACTCTGCTTCCAGATTGCCATGTTTTCAATGGTAGCATCTGTAGTGATAACCAACAGAGTGGGTGCCACATGGGGAAAGCTGGTACCATCCAGAAGGAGCTATTAGTTTTTGTAAGAAATGTGGTGGTGGTACCCAACACAGTGACAGCAATGTTTGGAAGAGACATTGGGTACATTGGCAGTCTGGAAGACAATTAAACAATGAATTCCAAGTGCATTCTTTGCTAGAACTTTCTAGAGGATGAGCACCTGACATAGACGGTGCTTTAATGATGGCTTATGAATATCATTAATCTGAAATCTGTTTTTGACTGAAGTTCTCTGGAGAGTGACTGAAGGGCATCTATTTTGAGTTTTAGCATTAATTATAAAGAGGCAAGCTGCTTCCAGTGGCGATACACATTGCTATTTTTTTCTGTAACAGAAATCAAGAATATTAAATGTTTTTACCTAAACAGAACAGAGATTTCTTCTCAGAGGTGACTCACCGTATAGCTACAGGCAACCAACTTCAGAAAAGTGGATCAAAAACACTGAAAAGTTGCAAGTGAGAACTGGTATGAGACCTCCTACTCATTAGTGGTCATAAAATTACTAGGTAATGAAGATGTCTACATATATATGTCTAAACCCTTGTGTCTGTCCTCTGACCTCATTTTAGAAAACTAGTGACAGAGATTTTCCTGGACCCATTCAATTAAAGTAACAAACACTGCATTACCTGAAAGGAAATTAGATAGCTATAACAATAAATAGGAAGTGTGCCATTTATACCTTTCTGGGAACCAAATGGGCTTATGCTCTCATTAACGACAATGAGAATAAATTTTGTTACTGTGTGAGAAACAAGATATACGTTAAGTGAAAGTTACCAAATGACCTCTGCTGCTTTGTCAACTTAAGTCTCTTTTGTTTTCCTCTTTTAGCAATTAGAGACTATTGAAATTAAAAAAAAAAAAAAGGCAGTGATGTACTCCAGCATAACATGGAACAACCATTCATTGTCTGTACAGATTATAGAAGGCAGGTTAACAAAAGAGTTTCTTTTTATTTTGCTAAAACAATTAGAATTTTATATGGCCAGAAAACAAAAAGAACCATAGTTTTGTTTATTTTTCACACAGCCCCACTGTCTCCTGTATTAAATTAAAAATGATTAAATAAAGTAAATAAATGAACTATGTAATATTAATTCAATAGGAACTAGGTCTTAAGCAACCTGGTCTGAAAGCAGTCACATCGGTTTTATCACTTATGAAAAACAACCTGCCTAGAAGAAAATCTGTCCTTTGAGTCGCTTCACATGTGCTAAGGCACAGTAGCGAATGTACTGTAGGGATTGGGAGATAGCTAATGAGTTAGAGAAAACAACAAAATAACATGTTTGTGTGTGTGTGTGTGTGTGTGTGTGTGTGTGTGTGTGTGTGTGTGTGTGTGTGTGCATGTGTGTGTAATAAGATCATGTCTTTTATGAAAAGCAAAAGAGGAAGATTCTTCTTAGAGTAGGGATGGGGGAGGAGCAAGTAAGAATCTTCAGATTTTATGCTCCACTGTACACAGAGTCACTTGGACTCAGTCATGAAAAAGACATCGATGGGAAATTGCTCTAATGGATTTTAGCCAAATGATGACTGTAATATTTCATTTAGTGTTATACAGCATTCAATTATACTTGTATAAAAGGAGAAATGTGGATTTTTTTTGTAGAATTTCAGATCATATGGTTATTTATAAGAATGCTAGGGACACTGAGCAGGCCAGTCTTTTTGGCTCAGAGAAAAAGATGCAAATCAGAGAAAAATATGGGCTCAGATTGCTTTGGGGTCTCAGTTACAGAGCTAGGTGGAGTCTGGTGCCTGTGAATCTGCAGCTATGCCCTTTCTCTGCTATGCCATAGCAGAAGAGCTAGGAAGCGCCATGTGTAACCTAGGGCAGCATTCCTTTCTCTTCTCTTTGCCTTACATAGGCATGCTTACTCTCTTGTTCTACAGAAATGTTTTGGAGATAGATTTAATTCTGCCTGAATCTGTCTATATTCTTCTACTACAAAGTGACAAGATACATTTCTCTGTCTTTTGGAGAAATATATCTTAACTTTTCAAATCCCAATTTCTTTCTTTCCCCAAATTCAATGAAATCTACCTTAGGTCTACTACGTATTTCTCTTTAAAAAAAATATGTTTTAATAGAATTGCATTGCTTTTGCTTCTCTCTTTATTTCCTCCAGCCTTTCCAGATACAGCCGCTCTAACCCCTTCTGTGTCTCCTATTCTCAAATTGTTAGACTCCTTTTCTTTGATTATTATTTTCCATCTACTTGTCTGTCTGTCTATCTATCTATCTATCTATCTATCTATCTATCTATCTATCTAGGCAATACAAATTCTACTAAGCTATTAAATGATCAAAGGCAAATAGTGCCAGTGTTATGATTTACATATAGATTAAGAATGAGTCTCAGAGCCATATTCTTTAAACAAACAAACAAACAAACAAACAATACTCCAGTTGATGAATGCCCACAGCTTTGATGATGGGGAAAGCAATCTGCACTAGGACTTTGGCTGCAAAGCTGGGAGATATGGTTGATTTCAATCACTGTGGAAGTAAGGTCAATGCTATTTAGTGTTCAAGAAGATATATGGTGACAAAGTCCCCTGAAATAACATGAATATCTCAAGCTCAAGTAGTAGAAAACTGTATGCTGTCACAAGATGGGTTGCATATAGGGATCCAGGATAAAAGACAATGTGGTTTGTTTGCTAAATCAACTCTTCTGAACCAAAAGTCAATAGAATATTGAAGTTTAAAGTGGCATTAAGAAGCAAATGTTCCCATAAAGTTATACTTCATAAAGATGCTTCTAAGTTTTCATCTTCATTTTATCTGTTAAACATCTTTATATGGCTCACTTTTCATTTACAGAAAGACTACAAAACATCATAAGCCGATACTCTTTTTTGTCAGCAAAATGTTTGCTGTAAAAGAGCATAGATCATTTTTAAGTTGTAACCTGAAATTTCTAGGTTTCTATGTGTAGTGTTATAATTAAGGCCTTACAATTAGTGCACAGTCACAGATCCCTGAATAGATTAGACAAGAAGTTGATATTCTTTATATTTCTGGGAGCTATTCATTAGAATGGCACCATCAATTTTTGGAGTACAGACCAGAGAGTTCTCAAACACCCAATACCCCGTTTTTTGTTTGTTTGCTTGTTTGTTTTGTTTTGTTGTTTTGTTGTTTTGTTTTGTTTTGTTTTTCCCTTTGGAAATGAATCTTGGTTTCCCAAATGAATCTTGAAATGTCATTTAAAAAGACAGTTTTAGTTTTCTTGAAACACTTTAAGATTCATTCCGATTCCTCTGTTGCTGTTTTCACACATGATAGCTTATGCTAACAAGGATGTGGAGCACGGGGAACATTCCTCTATTGCTGGTGGGAGTGCAAACGTGCACAATCACTATAAACATCAATATGGTGGTTCATCAGAAAGTTGGGAATTTAGCTACCTCAAGACCCAGCCATACCACTCTAGGGCCTATCTCCAAAGGACTCTATCATACCACACACAAGGATACCTGCTTAAACATGTGCATAGAAGTTTATATCATAATAGCTAGAAGCTGTAAACAACCTAGATATGCCTCAACAGAAGTGTGGGTAAAGAAAATGTGACACATTTCAAATGCTAAATACTTGTTCCCAAGACCTGGTTGCCCCCATGAGGAAATCTTCAGGGACAAGGAGAATCTTATGTATACCAGCTTTTGTTGTGTAAACCTTACCCCCTCTACCCTAATATATCTCTGATTGGTTAATAAAGATGCCTACAGCCTAGGCTGGGTAGAAGAGAGAGGGTGGAACAATGATTCCAGGGCTTGAGGTCTCAGAGAGGGATCACTAGAACAAACAAAGAAGTTGCCATGGGATAGATGAATCAAGAACTCTGGACATGAGGTTGACCTGTCAGAGAAGTAGTGACCCAGGCAGAACATGGCAAGCAATATCTCAGGATTTTTACCAGGGAACGAGTCAAAATAGTAAATACAGTTGATATCTGCCCAACTCTGGTGCTTTTAAGCTTATTATAAATATAACGGCCTCTGTGTCTTTTATTTGGGAAATAAACAATTGAAGTGGGAAGAAACACCAAAGACATGGCCCCTTCATTAGAGAGTTTCTGGACTTACCATGCCCATCCACTCTACCCAGTGATTTTCAAAAGCAAAACCAGAATTCTTCTGGAGACCTCCATTTTCTGTAGGGTCCACTCTATCTCACAACTGATAGAAAAGTCATGAGAGTTGCTATCCCATGAAAGAATGCATCAGTGACTCAGGAGTGGGTGGGTAAATAGTACAGCTGGGTCACTCCTAAGTCTGAGTCCCACTTTATCAAGGGGTTCAAAGTTCCCCCATGAGCTTGAACCTCATTTGTCCTTCATGGTAACCCGAAGAAGAACACACATTTACCAGCATCGTTCTCTACTCTGTCTCACCTCCTTATACCACACCACTAAGGTACACACACCCAACCCTTATCCCAGATTTTACTCCTAGGAAACCCAATCAGAGACTAGTATTACAAAGATAACCTCAAAACTCTCCTTTTATTAGAACCCATTGGTTGTCTCCAGCAGTCTGTCATCCTTAACCAATAGACCTTTGCAAGACATATTGGTTAGCTGCTGGGATCACAAAGTGAGTGCCATGATTACTTTGTTTTGTCATGTTTTTGTTTGTTTGTTTGTTTGTTTGTTTGTTTTTGTTTTGTGTTGGTGTTAGTGTTTTGTTTGTTTGTTTGTTTATATTGTCAGGGATTTGATGTAGAGCCTCCCACATGCAAGGCAAGCCCTATACCCCTGAGCTCTCCCCGCAGTCCTCTTTTTCCTTTTCATTTTGAGACACATTTTCACCGTGTTGAACTTGTGATCTTCTTGTGTCCAGCCCCTCAGTAGGTGTGTTTATAAATCTGTGCTGCCAAATCCAGGTCATAGGCTGCTTCTTAAGCACTTTAGTCTGAAGAAGGAAGTCTAGCTGAAGAGCTGATGATTGACAATGTTGTCTGAGAGGAAGGGGATTCCCATGATGATAAGAAAGCCGACAGATATTTCCCAGAGAAAAGGTATGGCATTTAAAGTAAATTCTAAGAAAGGGTAGAAATTACTTTAAAGCAAGAGTTGTCAAAAAAAATGATGCTGTCAGTGGTAGGGTGTGTATACAAAAAATGTCTACAAATTGGATAAATAAGCGTGTGGCAAAGAAAAATCCCTGAGTACAGCTACAAAGCAGAGTATCACAGCTTTCTCCACATCAAACTCTAAATATTCTGCAACATCTCTGTAAGCTCAGTACAGTGCCCCAAGGTACTATGGGACACAGGAGGAAGGGCTACCCTGCTGTCCTCTTGGCAGTGCTGCAAAGCTACTGCCTCAGAGTAGTTAAAAATTACACACAGCCTTCCTACACTCTTGTGTAATGAGGCTTTTGGGTATTAATGTGACTCAATATAACAGCAATAAGACAATGTGGAAGAAAAACTAAGGGTGGGAGTGGCCAATTTGATTTCAAGGTCTGAGAAGTTGTTGGGTACTCCAAAGTTCAACGTATCCCATTAAAATTGTGACTATTTAGAAAAACGATTAAATATTTTCCTCTCAGTTTATAAGAGTTATGTCTCAACTGGTCGTTAAGCTACAACATAAATATTCATTAAGTTCTTTAGAACCAGCAAATTGTAATCAAGTGTGTAATAAAGGGGACTATTAAGCATTTACTTGTGCCTTGGGATACCATGAAAAGTTCATTATGATACTATGGAATGTATTAACAAAGAAAGTTTGAGAGTCTTTGCCTCAGAGCAAGGAGGGGACATCAGTTGTCTGAAATGAAATTGCAGGCTGACAGAAGCAGAACAAACAGATCTGAGATGTGCCTTTTCTTATAAAAGTTCCCTCAGAACAGAGCAAACAATTAATGTGAGGACCCTGAACAGTGAAAGCACTAGGAGAAAACTCACGCTAAACTTTTCTGATCGTTGGAGTAGGCAGTCATCTGGGAGGCAGGACCCCACCAGCACAGAGATCTAAAGCCAACACTGTTGAATGGGTTTACATTAAACCAAAATCCTTCAGTGTAGGAGATAATAAGACACAAGCCCCGAAAGGGAGAAAATATCTTTGGACTACACTTTTAAAGGGAACTGAGAGCTAAATACAAAAGGATCTAAACAAAATAGCAGTGAGAATAAGGAGAAAAATCTGGGTATAAAATGGGCAGTAGACCTAAATAAATATTTCTTAAAGGAGATACGGAAATGTCTGACAGGTCCACAGAATACTGCTTACCTCCAACAAGCAGGGAGGTACATTTTTATTTCATTATGATTAGTTAGGAAAAGGACAAAAAAATTAGTCAATAGCTCACAGAGAAAAGTGAAACCAAACCCATTGTCAGTTGGGCTATATGTAATGCAGCCCTTACGGAAACAGTATGAATGTATCTCCCTAAATTAAAAGCAAAACCACTAGATCCAGTGATCCCGCTATTTGGTATCTATCCTGAAGGAAATGAGATAACGATGTTGCCACCATAATATTGCTTTACAATACTAGAGGAATGAATAAATCTGAGTGTCCGTTAATGCATCAGTGTCCGAATGGATAATGAAAATGTGAAGTGATGTGTGTGTGTGTGTGTGTGTGTGTGTGTGTGTGTATGTGTATTATAATACCCTTTAGCAATTAAGTGAATGAAACTGGCATAGTAGCACACGCTTAGTTTCCTAATATGTGGAAGACAGAGGAAGGAATATTGATGCAAGTTCTAGGCCAGCAAGAGCTACATGATGATATCCTGTTTAAAAGAGCAGAGGAAGAAATGAGGGTTTTGTTATTTGTGAAAAATCAAAAACGAATGGGAGATCATAATGTTGGGGGAAAATAAGCCAGGAGACACAGAAAGACAAGTACCATGTGATCTCAGTCATATGTTAAATCTATAAACGTTGATCTCACAGTGCTGAAGAGGAGAATGGCATTACCAGATGTTGTGGGGGTGGGGGGGGGGATGGACAAGGAGCGAGGAGAGTCTGGGCCGTAAAGTCTAAGTTAAGGTTATATGAAAGAAAGGACTAGTGCGTTACCAGTGAACTGACTGTAGTGAGAGACCACACACTTCATATCTTAAAGAGGAAGTAGAAAAAAGAATTTTGGATATTTTAAAACCATTTAGAAGTGCTACGTGTTTGAAGTGACAGCTATGCTTAACATAATTAAAGACACACACATGCTTTAGAACAGCACACAATACAGTTAGCGTCTTATCATTCCTTTAAAATATTTTTCATAAAATATCTCTTTCCTGAATGTGATTCAGACTGCTGAAGGACACAAGCTGAGAAGTGATAGAACCAACCTGATCTTGTCTACAGCAGAGGACTAATTAGAACAAAATGCCTGGGAAAGGCAAAGAGGACAAAGGGAAGCAGAAAGATCCACAAGGACTCCCTTCAACGTGCCTAGGAACAGTGCCAGGGCTTGTTTCTTAGGGTCACTCTAATAAACTTAGTAGCTGGGAAAATTGATTTATCATCCTAAAGTTCTGCCTGTTAGCAGGCCGCCATGGGTCTCAGTAGACTAAAATCAGTGTTCAGAGAGCTGTGTTTCTTGCTGGCAGCTCCACAGGGAACCCGTTATTTTGTTCTTGGGGCATACAGAGATGCTTTTGCACTCCGTGTCTTTCTTTAGCCTCACTTCCAGAAACACTGATGCTCAAGAGAATTAAATTGAATTCAATTATGTGAATTCAATCAATCTGTGATTTAATATTCCTGGATGTTAGGCTAGAGGAAGGGACCATTACTTCAGTAGCTGTCTCACCTTTGTTTCCCTGCCACATATTTTTTGAACATGATTCAGAAAGACTTGTCAAAGGATCCAGTAGTTGTACTGTGTCCATCTGAGAATCAGCACAATTTCCCCATAATCTCAATGCAAAAGGTAGCATGCTTAGAGTTTTGTAGATTAGGACTTATCCACCTTGGGGAAGCCATCATTTTCTACCTATCATGGTTCCCATTCTCAGCATCCTCATGATTGGTGTCAAGAGGCATTTAGCTAACATAGCTTTGTGTTTCCTTTGTTATTCAAGACCATCATTAGGTTTGTGGCTGTGATCACTTCAGAATGAGTCATTTTTTTTTATTTGAATTGGCATCTTCTGTAGGCCAAAGTGATTCCATTTGCTGACAGGAGAATTTAAAGATTATCATATAGTGATAATTATCATATTGTATGAGACTAATCAATAGATATTAAGCTGTCCTGACACAGCAGCCTACTTGCTATCATTATTTCACTTTGCTTTCAATAAAAGCTGCTACACTTAGTAGACTGACAATAGATACTTTCGGGGTCTCAATGTCAAGTGTCATGGACCATGCCCCCAGCAGTCGCCATCAGTATGAAGCCTTGCTTGACTATATGAACCTATGAATTGTTCTTGCCCCGCGAATCATTTCAAATAAAACTTTGAGAAAATGGAGGTTAGTCCCAAAAGGATATAGTAAAGTCAATGGATTTTGAGCCTAGAAATCTGGGAGAAACATTTACTATGCTTAGCAATAAAATAAGCCAGATTATGTGAGACTGGAGGCAATTTTAAAATGAGCACGAGACAACTGATGTTTCTATTAGAAGTTTCAATTAAGGAGAACATATCTTACCTGAACATATCTGTTTTACTTTAAATAGAGAGATGCATGGCTATAGATACTTTAAATGAGTTCTCTTTCTTTCCTCTCATGTGTATATACATGTATGTATGTATGCATATATGTTGATACATGCAGATGCACATATGTGTGTATATCCTGAATCATTCTCCATCGCTCTTCCACATTATTTTTTGAAGCTAGACTTCTCAGTCAAACCTAGAGTTTTTTGGCACAGCTAGTCTACTTAGCCAGTTTCCTCTGGAGATGTCTTGTGACCACTTTCTGAGGTATAAATAACATAGAAGTTTCTATACTCAGCAGGTTCGTGGGTTCTGAGGACCCAAACTCTACTCCTCTGCCTTCTGCGGCAGGAACTTGGACTACTGAGTAACCTTTGGGACCTCTTCAATGAATTTTTTGAGCAAACTTGGGTTTCACATAATTTGACAAAGGACAAGCTCAAAAAGATCAATTAATCAAACATTATATAAAACTTTTAACCATATAGAATGTCATTTTGTGTTGACGAGATGGTTCATCTATTAAGAATGCTCACTGCTCTTCAAGAGGACCTGAATTCTGTTCCTACATGCACATAAGTTGGATCTGTAATGCCAGGTTCAGTGGACCAGCCACTTTCTTCTGTGTCCCCTGATGACTTTTATGTATGTGGTAGAAACACACCTACCCACACCACAATACAGCACACATATACAGCAGAGAGAGATAGAGACAGACAGACAGACAGACAGACAGACAGACAGACACAGACACAGACAGAGACAGACAAAGACAGACAGAGAGAAGAATAAAGATAAATGTAAAAGAATATAGTAAAGGTCAGCCTGTGTTAGTGAAAAATAATTATTTGACATTTAAATCCTATGAGGTAATTCCTACACAAACAACTGACCTTCTGGTCCTGGCACGCAGCCCCCAGGATCCTAGTTCAAGAAAAGAAATAATCTCAGAGATGGTATTGTCAGAAATGGACCATACCAGAATAGAAAAAGTAAAATGTAAAGGCTCATGAGGAAGGAAGTCATAATGGTGTGACCTTTCTCCTTTTCCTGCCAGGGAAGGAAATGTCTCAAGGAAGAATGCAGGGTGGAACAAGGAAGCTGACAAGAGAGTCCTGAGGAAGAGCCACCGGAACCTACTGTTTATACAAGGATCATGGCAAGTCAAGCACATCCATTCTATTTAGTCAACCATCACTTAGACCCTGACGCAAATAAACACACATAAAAGCACAAACAGGTGAGTACTCCCTCCCTCCCTTAAAACAAACAACAAAAAAGAATCCAACATGGAGATGAACAGAGGAGCAGCAAGAGCCAGTGTGCACCTAGAAGAGAAGATGCAGCCTTCATTCCTCCCACAGTGACAGGGCTTCTGCTAATTATGCTCACTCATCAACATTGTCCTCAGTCCGTTTCTCAGATGAAAGGGACAATTTAGCCATTTCTTTGTCACACTTTGAACTTTACCACTAATGAACAAACTAATTTAGTGAGAAAAAGAAACAGAGCAAGTGAAGATTTCAAACCCACGAGGTATCTGGCATTACCCAGGAGGGAAATGGCTGTCAGTGGTGACATATTTCAGCACTGGTGCACAAACTCAGAAAGAACATTTCAAATCATGTAGTATTCTGACTGTTCCATGTACATACAACTGAACATGAGGGGTTGAACAGTGACTGGGGCTGAGAGATTAAATGGAATCTTGGTGATCACTGTATCGTGGATTGTCTCTATGGACTCACCATATGTGTTGGAAGATACTTTTGCTTAGTTTGATAATGATTATTGACATTGAGAACAGTGATGACTATCCCCAAAATCAATGCTCTTTCAGCATCAATACACTGAATGATAGTGTAAATGGATGAACCAGAAACTTATCAAGTTTACTTAATCACAATAGGTTTATGCACTTATCTAATGTATAAATGAATGAACATTTCCATAAAGACACATTAGGAATATGTATCAAAGTATATATTCACTATGTAACACATGCACACAGTAAATATATAAAGAAAACTATATGGAAATTTTCATACATATACAAGGGCAGGGGCAATGATATGCTCAATTTTCTATGAACTCATTATCAAAATCAACAATTCAAGGGCGCCTTGATTTTTTCCCCTTCCCTTTTGTTTTTCCCAATTCCTGATTGTTGTAAAACAAATCCAAGATTTGATATGATTACAGCTGTACTCTTGATGTTGAGTTTTAAGAGACAAGAACCCCTTGCTTGTATGTAACTGTATGGATATTATTACATGCTATCCTGAACCCAACGATACTACCAATTGGTAGTCAAATTTCAAAGTTCAATCCTACAAACTCTGGTGATAATTTTAAATGCTCAAATTGTTTGAATTGAAATCCCAAATCATTACTATTTAGATTTGGATGAATATCTAACGCTGGAGTATTTTGCTCTACACTTGTGCTTTGTGTTTTTCTTCAGCAGTTTCTTTGTTGTTTTAGAAAGTTGTTAAGGGAAACAGATAGTGTGTGCTGTAGCTTTTCCTATATCATGGATTTTTACTATTGTGCCACTTTTAGTGACATCTAGAATTTCCTTCTCTTGTGACATATTCATCTCTGAGTTTATTCAAGTTACAAGCTAATATCGTTTAAAGACTTGTTTAGAAATAGTGATGGCTACTTCTATTAGCAGCTGTATTATAATAGCTATTTGTCTTTCATTTTTTGGTATTAGTAGATACTGACAATTATTGTTGAAACCATTAATTCAATATGGGATGCAAAGTGATCATGTAGTTCTTGAATTGTTAATAAAAGTTTCTCTAATTCAAACTATTTCATCCCCTTGAGATATAATTTGTATGTAAATACTTATTTCATTTGACTTGTTGATTTTTAAAATAATAAAACTGGTGGTGGCTAATGTTTTTATTTTATTTTGATTTTTTAATAGAATCATGAATTCATAGATTGAATTATATTTGATGTGGTTTAGTTCAAGTTCTTTAGTTCATAAGACAGCCCCAGTTTTAGAGTTAAGGCACATTAAATTTAACTACATATATTAGATGTGATTATAGTAGTCACTGATAACTTTATTTTCGATCATGGTAAGTTTGCTTTATAACAGCCTTAATTTAGAACTATTATCTATCTATCATGACTCCTTTGATTCGTTTTTATGTGAATGACACTTGAGGTCAATGAAGGGTTAAGTGTAGTTGGGTCAAGACTCTGTTTATGATATTCTTGTGGATATAGTTAGAAAATACATATTATTTAGAAATAAGTACGTTGAAATTGTCTTTCCCATTCCACTAATTCTACATGGAGTCATATTCTTATATTTTTGCTTTTTATGTTTAGAATTTACTTTTTATATTAACTCATTTTATAATTATAAACATTTACAGGACTCTGAAGTCAAATGAGCAACTCACATGGTATTCATAGAAACTTTTCTTCTATTTTCTAATCTGTTTTATCCCTTCCATAATTAAGTAACTCTCTTTATTATAAATGTTTTGCAGGACCTGAAGGGCTTAGTGGTTAAGAGCACTGACTGCCCTTTCAGAGGACCTGGGTTCAAATCAAATTCCAGCACCCACATTGCAGCTTACAACTCTGTTACTCCAAGATCTAACATTCTGACATAGACATTACATGCAAGCAAAACACCAATGTACATAAATGTGCACATAAATGAAAGTAAATGTATTTTTAAATTAGAAATAAATAAATATATGTTTTGAAATTCTATATAAAGTATATATGGTACAAGTTAAATGAAGACATCACATATATTTTTCTCTGTGTTGCTATTTATCTGAATATCCTATAGGGATAGTTTTATAGAAGTATAAAGATTTGTAAGTCATTCCTACAAAACTACATAGATTTCCATTGTTTTGATATATTAAAGTTTATCCACACATCTAAAAGATCCATTAAAGTTTTGTTCTCTATTTGGAAACAGGGACTTTGCAGGTATTATCAGCAGATGTAAAGTGAGACCATGCTCCTACATGATGGAAGACTTAATCCACTACTGCTGCTGATAATGTAAAAAGGGAAGAGGGAGAAGAGGATCATGCAAAACTGAGATGGAGACTATGGTGACACAGGTGCACATTCAGAGAACACCGGGTCATATGTTAACAGACAGCTAAAGTTCCTCCAGTGTGCTGTGTAAAACATGACTTCTGGGTGGAGGGCTAGGAAGGCTGACCACATTTCCTCACAGTTAGTATCCTTTTGTCTCTCTCTCTCTCTCTCTCTCTCTCTCTCTGTGTGTGTGTGTGTGTGTGTGTGTGTGTGTGTGTGTGTGCTCTCTGTTCATATTCTTAGTTCATTTTCTTCGAAGTTAAATACTTTATTCTTTCTGTTTAGAAATTCTTTTTATATTAGAGCTATTAATCATTTGAGATAACTGGCATTTTCCCCCTAATTTGTTCTCCCATATGCTTAAGGCAGGTTACTTATTTATTGCCATTCTTAACTGTGGTCTTGAGCTCTTTATTTATTGGATTAAATAATTCTGATGTATAGTCAGTTTAAAAATAATATGTCTTCTGTTAAAGATAAAAGCTATTATAGAGGATTTCATAGACAGACTTCTAGCTGGATCATTATTTTACAATATGTTATTAGATTCATACTTGAGGTTGATTTAGCAGAAGTGTGACACAGGACTAACTTCTCTGGCTTATAGCACTTAGATTAGATAAGTAAATTGATCTTTGCTCGCATTTAGACTTTCTCATCTGTAAATTAAACCACCAGTGACTTTTAACAAATGTGTTTCATTTTCAAGATGTACTAAATTGACATTTAAATACACCACACAGACACTTTAACAATTCAACCTTTAGCAAAATAAAATTTTTATTAAATTTGGAATATATAAATGTGTATATTCTTCCAGACAAATTTATCATTTATCTAGGTCCTGCAAGTAATTATTTCTATAACCTTGAGCAAACATGCTTCATTTTTACCAGAAAAAAATAGTTTCAAATGCTAAAATGCATTGACTTGCTTCTATGATAAGGATCTCATGTATTTCTTAGACACTCAATATTATCTTTTGTTTGTGAAGATGTGAATCCCCATACCTCTCAATTGACAATCTATGAACAGAACTAACTGTGCCATCTCCCATTTTCTCCTCCGCACTGCATGAGGAACTATGGAGTTAATGGCCCCCGTGCATGTATGTATGTGACCACAGAGCTGTACTTCAGAAGACAGGGAGAAGGGGAGCATGGGATAGCTCACTGGGGTGTTTTGGATATATGTATGTTCTTTCTGGATAACCTGAAGAGAGTTTCCATCCTCCTTGGTACCAAAGGCAGAAAAGCAAGGGCAGGAGAAGAATTTTCCATGTTTCTCCTGATTTTCCATAATATTGTCGATGACATCTCCACTCATGTTTTGAAACTGAAATTCCAAATAATTCCCCATCTTCTTCACCATGCCCTTTTGTATACACCACATATTTGTTGTGTGTTCATTGATAGCACTGGGGTCCCGAGTACAAGTTCCCCCAAACAAAGATTTTTTTTTTGGCCCTCATTCTAAGTTAATTAATATGTAATTAATTTATGCTTAAAATCTATTTTCATTATATATTCAACTTGACTCTAATGATGAGCCAATTATTTGTGGATTCCTCACTTGTGAATTCATCTCTAGATTAAACATCATTTTATAACTGCAAGGTCAATGATCAAGATGGTGAGAGTACATTTCTGGACACACACAGGTTCAAAATAGGAGGAAAGTGAATCACCCAATGTTCACAGTCCTGGCTGAGATTTCTGACTTCAGTTGAACAAGGTGAATGTCTGTCATTCTGACTATGACTTATACTATGTACCTTCTGTGATCTGTTTAGTTTACCTCCTTCACATTTTGTCTTTTGGGTCTATGACATTGTTATTGTTCATATGCTGAGTTGTGTCAAAGTGATAGACAGGGTATCTAGTGTTTCTGGGAACAAAACCCTTATGGTGCAAATACCTGCGTTATATACAATTCCTTCTGGTATAAATTATATACTCTTGACCATGAGTTCAATTTTAATGACCTGTAATATATGTTGCCTGCAGTATTTTAAAATAGGAACACATAAAACTAGGCTATGCAATGAGAATATGGTGAAAATGTTGTTACTAGAGGTTTATGGAAAAGTAGCTTTGTATTCTCCAGAGAGCAATGATTTACTATTGCTGATTCTGAAGTCATGGAAACTCTATAGAATATAAATACTTTTAATAATGAGAGGCAACTGTGTTTAATTTTACTTTCATTTCCTTTAAACTAATGAGATCTAAACTACCTGGCACAATTATCATACAATAAATACTGAGTGATTATTTTTTATCAGAAACATGGTCAAAATTATATTTAGTGTTAGTTGTATGCACATGTGTTTAAAGGTGACCATTTGGAATTGGATAACTTGGTCAGGAGCTCCACAAATGGACCTAGTTTATATATATGAACACATATAAATGACTGAGGCTGAACAGGGTGAATATCTGTCAACCTGTCTCTGACTTATACTGTGTACCTTCTGTGATCTATTTGGTTCAACTCCTTCACATTTTGTCCTTTGGGTCTATTATATTGTTGGTATTGATTACATGCTGTATTGTGTCAAAGTGCTAGACAGTGCATGTGTATATATATTAAAAAAATATATGTGTATATATGAAATTCATATGATAGATTCACATGTATTTCATATATTGATGAATATTTATCAATTTCATATATGTGATTTCTAAATATGAAATTGTAACACTTATATATATGTATATATATACACGCACACACACACACACACACACACACACACACACACACACACACACACACACACATATATATATATATATATATATATATATATATATATATATATATATCAAGAAGAGGCCATGAATTTGAGAGGAAGAAGAGACAAGAGACAAGTTAGAAGTTAGAAGAGTAGGGAAAAAATGATATAAATATAGTATTCAGATAAGAAAGTCTCCAAAACATAAACAGATAATTAAATATAGATGTATTTTTTTACTAAGTGCATGCAAACCAGAGGAAAACTTTCAGCTTATTCTCTCTTTTTACCATGTGGGTCTTGAGGACTGAACTCAGGCCATTGAGCTTGGCAGCAAGCACTTTGTCAGCTGAGCCATGCCCCTGGCAATGATTTGTAGCAACAGAACTTGCTTAGGCTAATGGAATTATGGTCAACATTTAGAATGTTGGATAATCCATGTGGTAATGATGCTTCTCATAGTTCTTACCTTTTCCTACATGACATGCCTTAGTGAAATCTTTTAATAGTCATACCACTATCACTACTGTTTTCCATACGTGATGATTGACTTTGAAGGATCACCCTAGGGTTAGCACAAAAGATCTCCATATACACACAAACATGGAAGCCCTTATTATTTAAGGTGAGACCTCAAGTCAAAGGTCAAGGGTTAATGAACCAGCCTCAGCTGATTGAGGGATGGAAGACTGCAGTCTTTTTAATGCCAATAACCCTGTATGTGATGTGTTATCAGAAGTTTGAGGTCTGGAGGGATTCCAAGACATTATGGATAATTAACAGGTCAATGAAAGTATCCATGAAAAGAACGAAAGTAGAGCAGCCGAAAGTAGAGTGCTGAAACTTCAGACCAACCCTGGAAATCCACAATGGCCTTCGGAATTCAGAGAGGAGTCTGGTGCTTAGGAAGATCACACAGGTCAACAGCTAACAATAAAGACTGGGATGGAAAAGACACAACTTGGCTTCCTGAGTCTGTGAAAATAAAACATCCTGGATGAAAACCAACCTTCTCATGGCTGTAAGTCACAGTGGCGGAGTGGAAGCCAAGTAACACAACATCAGTGTTTGAGAATATCACCTGTGCATCAAATATCAAAGGAAAAGAACCTGAAGTTTCACATGAATTCTTATAAATGGAGTTATTAAAAAAATGTCCCAGAGAAGCAACAGTGTTAACTGTGGGGTTTACCGCCCACACCCAGTTCCAGAAATAATGACTCAGCAACATATTATTTGTGAATAAATGTCTAGGCCACAAGTTTTGGCTCATTCCCTGACTAACTTGTAACTCATTTAACTTGTTTATTCTGTACCACATGGCTGGTTACCTCTGCTCAGCTTCACAACTGAGTCTGTCTCCTCAGAGTTTGGCCTGAGTCTACCCCAGAGTTCCTCTCTCCCTGGCAGAACTCCCACCTCCCATTCCCTGCCTCAGTTAATAGGCCATCAGCCTTTTATTGACAGGTGATGCTCCCATACAATACGCAAGAGATTCAAGTGTACTTGTGTAATAAATAAATTATTACCCATGAATAACCATGCCTAAAATGGGATTTTAGTCTTCAATACCAAAGTCAATAGCTGTAGAAGTTTGTATTTAAGTTTGACATCTGCCTCATTAAGGTTGCAAATGTCTAAATAGATGAGATACTAGTGACTCTAGACATGTTCACATTATTTTGGGAAAAAAATCTATTATTTTTAGGGACTAAATAATATGGAGGCAAAACTATATATAGTTAATCAAGATAAACAGGTTCATTTTCTAATAGCCTGGCTCATTTCTTAGTGTTCAAGGCTATTTTTTTATGATTACATAACTGTCATAAAGAGAAACCAGGCTCTTTCAAATCTCCGTATGGCTTATTCCCAAAGTTCTTTTCTAGCAGCAGCACGATGAGTCATCTGTATGCAATGACCTTGTAAAGTCATCTCAAGAGAGCTGGAGAGCTTCCACCAAAATTGATAAAAGCTTCAAGAAACCCATGTATCACTCAAAGCAACCTTGACCTTCCACTGGATGCCAACACTACCTGAGCTTTCAGGATTTGTTTTTTTTTTAAATAGAAAAATACTGGCCAAAATTAAAAACTTGGTCATTTAAACAGAAGATATCATCAAATATCCATTCAAAGAAAACAACCACTTTATATGAACATCTAGAGCTTTCAAATGACACAAAATGTATTCCTTTCTCGAATTTTTTGTGAAGGGTCATTTATGCAAGGCCAGTTTTCTTTTAAACCAGAGATTTAATAAAGAAAAATAATCTACAATATATTCTTGGCCTTTGCTCACTTAGTATTATATTTTCAAGTCTATATTTTATCTGTTATTGACTATAGCATATTTGCAAAGTACTATAGCCCAGCACTACAGAGGGCATGACAGAAGGAATAGGAGTTCAATCCCATCCTCAACTAAGGAGAAACTTTCTTTGTCTATCCTATGCCATGTGAGGACTTGTCACAAAAGGAAGAAAGAAGGAAGGAAGAAAGAAGGAAGGAAGGAAGGAAGGAAAGAAAGAAAGAAAGAAAGAAAGAAAGAAAGAAAGAAAGAAAGAAAGAAAGAAAGAAAGAAAGAGAGGGGAAGGGGAAGGGAAGAGAGGAGAAGAAGAAGGGAGAGAGCAAGAGAGAAATTTCAATGTAGTATTGATACTTCTAAAGCTTCTCTTAGGTTTTTTTTTTTTTAATTTAAACAAATTTTTATTAGATATATTTTCTTCATTTACAATTTAAATGCTATCCCGAAAGTCTCTTATACCCTCCCCCGCGCCCTGCTCCCCAACCCAACCCACTCCTGCTTCCTGGCCCTGGTATACCCTTGTATTGGGGCATATAATCTTTGCAAGACCAAGGACCTCTCCTCCTAATATGGCCGACTAGGCCATCTTCTGATACATATGAAGCTAGAGACACGAGCTCAGGGGGTTCATATTGCTGTTCCTCCAATAGGGTTGCAGACCCCTTTAGCTCCTTGGGTACTTTCTCTAGCTCCTCCATTGGGGGCCCTGTATTCCATCCAATAGATGACTGGGAGTATCCACTTCTGTATCTGCCAGGCACTGGCATAGCCTCACAAGAGACAGCTATATCAGGGTCATGTGAGCAAAATCTTGCGGGCATATGCAATAGTGTCTGTGTTTGGTGGTTGATTATGATTCTTAAAGCAATTAACCTCTTCAATTATGTGCAATTCCAGACAATGATGAGTTTGGCAGAGAATAGGAATTCACTTATGATCCATTGTAAAAATGTCCCTAAACACTCGGGCGAGAATTTTAATGCAAAAGCTAGTTAAAAATAAAGACAAGCCTGCGGTATATCAGTATTTTATTAATTGCATGTGATGCTTCATGCGCTTCTGTTGCATCACATAGAAACTCAACGGGAGGAAAGGCTCTTGGTCCTGTGAAGACTTGATGCCTCAGTGTAGGGGAACGCCAGGGCCAGGAAGTGGGAGAGGGTAGGTTGGTTAGCAGGGGGAGGTGGGAGAGGATAGGGGGATTTCTGGGGGGGAAACCAGGAAATGGGATAACATTTAAAATGTAAATAAAGAAAATATCTAATTAAAGAAATGTTTAAAAAAACAAAAAAAGAAATTTCTTCTGCTTCTGATGTAGATAAGGAAATCCTGATGATCTCAGTGGTGTAGCCCATGATCCAGAATATCTGAGCAGATGTAAAAAACTTGATTCTTGCTTTTCCTAGTGTTTTAGTGTGGCTATCAGCTCAAGATGGTCAGAGCATAACAAACCATGAACACCCAGGCATGGGATATGACTGCAGGTTGTCGTTCACAGATAGTTTACTTCATTCTGGCTTTAGAGAACAGCACTGCTAAAAAATAGGGTTGGGAATGTGACTCAGTGGCAAAGTATTTACCTAGTACATGTTAGGTTATGGGTTCAATCTCCACTAACACACACACACACACACACACACACACACACACACACACACACAGTCAAAAGATAAACGCACAGCAAAGACGCAGTTTAGCATGCGATCTACTTTACAGGGTCTTTTCTCTTACAGCTGCTTTTGAAATGTGGCCATCTGAAGAGAGAGGCTGGATGACAGTGCCTCCATCTGTGTCCTCATAACAGTGGCTGTCCCTGGAGCTCTGGGACCCAGATTTCATTTGGCCCAGTTAAAGAGCCTGTAGACCTTTCTGACATGTTGAGATCCAGATGGAGCCCAGCATTCCACAGCCAGAGTGAAATTTGACTTTGCAAATTGAACGCTACGAGATAAATATGTTCTCAGTTGAAGACTAGACATAGTACATGCGCTTCCCTTCTTGCCCTTGTAGCATTGTTGGCGGATGCAAGTGCTTCCAGTTGCCATGATACCTCATCACTGCTCAGAGTCTACGAGTCTTTGGGCCAAGCATAATAGTCTGTCTGTTACTATGCTTCACTTTATTTAGCTCCATACTCAATGCACAGCAAGACATTTTTGTTAGCTGCACAACCAAAGAATATGATAATTGCCTTTCCATATCTAGGACACAATAATGTGATTTGATCAAAAATATTCTGTATAATAGTAGGATCTTGATGTAGTCCTGTATCCTCCCAAACTTACCCGATGTGATTCAATAGAAAATAATATGGACACAAAATGAGGCTGAAAGAATCCAACCTACTGTTCCCAGTTTCCTGACTGTGAGAGACTCTGTATTTGAAGTGAATTAAAATGCATTAATGAAACAAAGAACTTTGAAATTACTAAAAGCCATTCGATTTCCCCCCTGTCCATGTACTGTTTACTGTTTGATAAGAGAACATGCATCCTTCACTTCTCAACTCCACCAGGTCCCTGATCTGTTTTACTTTTTGGCATGAAGGAGATTTTGTTGCCTCTGTGCATGTCCTGTTAAAATGTCAGTTATGTAGTACACCACCGGCCAGATGCACCTTGAAACTGCTCAGAATCAGGCACGAATGCTCACTGCCTCTCCTGGTCACTATCACCTCCTCCTCTCAATTCTGTTGTTAATAATTTGGGGATGGATTTTGCAACTATACATTCTCCAGTTCCCTTTGACACTGAGTCTGGACCATGTTTCACGTGGGACGAAGCACTACATTCCTCCACAGCACCCTATGCTTGTTTCAGTCCATGTTTTACCAGCAATAGTGCCGTCGATTGCTAACATGTGATACGTACATACAGATCTCCAACATTTCTACTTTTTAGCCCAACCGAGGAAACAGTTCATCCAACCACTGAATCCACTTGACCCATGAGCTCATCATTAGCTCCAGTTCTGAGATCAAATCATTTTGGGGATTTTGAAAAGAAGCAAATGTAAGTTTCTCATGTAACTTACATCCTATAGACTACTGGGATCCTTAATATCATTACTATACTTTCCCAGAAAACTTTTAACTCTGCTTAGATTTAATTATTCAGTTAGTCCCCGTTTTATATTGCATGGATGAAGATGGTTCTAGAGAAAAGTGTACAAAAATCAAATGAAAATAACGACAAAAATATCAATCAAATGCTAAATATGGTAGCACAACACCTCTATAGTCCAAATATATATAGGGATGAGATATAAGATTGGAAGTTCAAAGCTATCCTGGGCTACATAGAAAAATGGGACCAGCTTGGGATACATGAGCTCCTTTATAAGAAAGAGATAAACAAAACAAGACAAAACCTCCACACCAGAACAACAACAACAACACCTTCTGGAAGACTCTCAACAATGTTCAGGCACTTTGCCTCACTACGCTCTTCTATTCCACAGCTTACGCCTCCGCCCAAGATCTTGAGATGATTCCCTTGCTTCATTTCAAAATCCCCAAACATCATTTATTACCTTTTCTCAAGGTGAATCTCCTATCAATAGAAATAGACATAATACAGTTTCAAAGAGAAAATTGTTAGAAATTTCAGCATTGTGCCAGGAGGGCATTATGCTGGGAGTTAGTGCCTTCTAAACCCAGGGTCCAACGCATCTGAATAGGCTGCAGGGTGTGAACTTGGCCTGTCTCACCTGTCTCTGTCTTGGATACTACCCATGGGAGGGAGGCAGGAGAGTCTAGCTGCATTGCAGGGCTGCCAGCACAGAGGGATCCTTTTGTTTCGGTCTATTGGCATACTGTCCAGGTAATTGAATCCCAGCTCCATGTGTTAAATGTAACACTACCTGGCTGTGAGTGAATTAATCATTAAAAACGGACCAGTGAGAAAACACCGTGCAAGCCTGACACAGGAGAGAGAATGAAAATGTTAGAACTGACAAAGAGTTATGAAGGAGTGAAATCTCAGAGCAGTTAATCAACACTACAGAAATAGAAGAAACAGTAGAATAATTAAAATACATTTACAGTATAAGTTATTTGTTTGAGAAGGTGCCTCACCATATAGCCCTAAATGGCCTGGAGCTTTCTATGCAGACCAGAGTGACCTTGAACTCCCAAAACTGTTTGCTTTTACTCCTGAATATTGAAACTAAATGTATACACCACCAGGCTGAATAAAAATGATGGCACTAATGATGAATTTCAACATTGTACTATATACCTTGACAAGTTAAATACTATATGTGTATTTGTATATACAATGGAGTTGCTTACTCAAATATTTTCTATTAATACCTCTGCTAATCTCTCCATTTCATTACAATTATGCTTCATAACTATTATAGAATTAAAGATAAAGACATAAGTAGATCATATCCTGGGAACTGAAGTCTCATATGTCACCATAAATAGTCAAAAAGGATTAAAGCATACTTTTGACATATGTATGAATGTCCTTGCTGTTTACTGCTGAAAGAAGTGTAGGCAGGGCTTTGAATGACTTCTGAAGACATCCTCATTGTTGAAATGTTTCACATGTGCATACACACACAAAGAAAAAGAAAGAAAGGTACAAAGTGTAAATGGATATACACTGTTTTCTCCCTAAAAGATGTTGAAAAGTTACTTAGAATACCTCAGTATTCCCCCTAATATGAAGTGGAAACACCGTACTTTGAAACATAAGTTTTACTTATGGTTTAAACACATGAAGTGTACAGCTCAAAGCCCAAGTGTGGGAAAGGATAGGGATGAATTTTATATAAACTTTGAATGGTGTTTGCTGTGAATAGTTTTCATTGCAAACTCAACAAACTCTAGAATCACTTGGCAAGAATCTTACTTAGTGAGGGGGTTGCCCAGATCAAGTTGGTCCTAATCCTGGGTTTAATCCTTAATGTCTATTAAGTATACTGTTTCACTAAGAAAATTCTTGACATTGACATAGAATAATTCCAGTTCCCCTGGATACTCTCTACCCTTGTCCTTGTCTTTATTTCTACCTAGTTATAAAGTCTAGAGTGTATGACCTGAAGATCTCGATACATTAATTAATTTAGTAGACCTGTTTTTTCTCAGGGGGGTTTCATTTCAATAACCCCAGTGCATGACTGAGATATCAATATTGCTGTAGTACTCATGTTGAATGTCCCCCCAGAGACCCAGGTATCAAACACTTTGTTTTCAAGGAGACGTTGTTTGGAGATGAGAGGGACTTTAGGAAGTCAGGTTCTATGAGTGGTACTTGGGTCTTTATGGGTGTTTTCTACAGCACTGGTTCTCAGCCTTTCTACTGCTGCAATCCTTTAATACAGTTCCTCATGTTATGATGACCCCCAACCATAAGTTATTTTTGTTGCTACTTCATAACAGTAGTTTTGTTGCTGTTATTAATTATTCTCTAAATATCTGTGCTTTCTGATGCTCTTAGGTGACCCCTGTTTTTTTAAAAAAAGTCATTTGATCTTCAAAAGGGTCTTCACAGGTTGAGAAGAACTGACCTAGAGGAATTGCAGGACCCTAGCCCATATTTTCCTGCTATGGCTGCTTGGCATGGTCACCAGAGACCCAGAGCATTTGATCCTCTTCACCTTGGACTGGAGCTCCCCAAAGTGTGAGCCAAACGAAACCCTGTATCTTTAGAAGTTATCAAAGATGTTTCTTCAGAGTGACTGTAAGAGACATAGTACCAAATCTTATGTATACAGTGGGTTGAGGATTTTGTTGTTGCTCTTTGCCTTTTTTTCTTTTTATATGTATCTTTGACAAAGATGATGTTTTAAAAAAAATTAGGTGCAACCTAATTAAGTAACTGCTTAATAGCAGTCACTCATAATAAATAGAGGAAGTATAACAATTCAGAGTAAAAAATCTCTGTAAATGTGATCCCCCTTGAAGCAAAGGTTAATAAAGCATTTTTAAGCTATGGTTCATCTTGTGTGTCTGCACAACATGAAACTGCAGCCTTGGGGCAGGCACCCTGAGATTCTGGGTCTATGATCTTTTCTCTTCAGTGTTCCACCCCAGCACTGGCCAACAGTCCCATGCTCTCTGTCTCTTGGGACCCAGGTACTCCGTGTACATCATGGAAAAAGGCTGCTTCTTGGAATGGGATATTGACCTGGCTGCTTTCCTTCTAAATCCTGGGCAATCCTGCCCATCAGAGATAAGTCATGGGCACAAATATCCTGCCTTTCTCTTGGGGTATGTCTGCCTATATGATTTTTTTTTTTTTGCACATATAGGTGCCATTACCTTATATATTTGAAGTAGTAAAATATGCTGCTTAGGTAAAAGGCATGTTTTTCTTTAAATACTCAGGATACTTTTCTATGCAATCATTTTTCAATATCTGAGAGGTATTTTTATAACAATTTTTGTTTTTTGATTTTCTTTCCTTCCTAACAGCAGGGGATTAAGTTCAGTGATCACAACGATGAAAAATCAAAGTGGCAATTTTCTAAACTTATTTTCTTCATCTCTGGACCTTTCCTAGAAGGTGGAATGTTTCTTCTACATTCTACATGTGTCCTTTTCCCAGAGTCTTTCCACATCTTTAGGGAAAGGTGTAAGGAGGCGGAAGCCAATGGGAGCAAAAGCAACAGTTGGTGATTTCTGGAAGGAACAGAGCTTGTAGCACAGCTGGACTGAAAAGTGTGAGGTTCGTTCACATAAACTCTCTTTGGTGTGCTTCCTTCCGCCATCCAACTCTTTGAGAACTGAAGAGCTGAGATTTAGTGAAAGGTGACAGGGACGTTTTCACAAGGCACTTATCGAATCTGTCTTGGCTCTAAGAGATGTGTTTTTCAAAGCATGGAAAAGCTTGATGCCTAAAAAGTACTACCAAACTCAAGGTATCAGTCGATTTCCTCACTGGGGGTTTCCTGAGGACTGTGGGAGTTATTCACATCAAGAAGTCAGTCAATAAGAGAACAGTTGCACCTCCATGCCATAGAATGGATTCATAGCTGGAGTGATGGCTAAACTGTATGAAGGACATTTCAAATCTTAGTGTGTCAAATTTGTATTATAAGAATACATCTATCTCTCCCGACTATCCTTCAAGTTGAAGGAGACTCTCTTTAGTGGGTAATCAAAACCTTTCACCTGTATTATCCTGTCATGAGGGAGGGCTGTGGAGACAAAGGGAAGTGTTCAGACAAATAGAAAATCACAGAATTTCCAGCTGTTTGAGGCTGCATGTCCTAAGGACACTTAGGCAGCTGGTGTCTAGAAGACAGCTTGAACTTCAAAGCAATTCCTAAGTTTAAACCCTATCTTTCCCATTTACTAACTGTTAATCTGAGCCTTAGCTCCTGTTTCTTCATAGCAAACTGTGATTCTGCTGTGCACCAAATGCCTTTAGTTCCCTGTGCAAAATCCCACCCAAGTGAGAGGGCATTCGGCATGGATATTTGGGGATTTTGTTAGGTCATGAGAATGGGACTCTCAGGATTGGGTTTAATGCCTTTAAAATGAGGTGCAAGGCCAGAAGGCTTCTAATCCCAGTATTCAGGAGGTTGAGGCAGGAGCCACTCTATGAGTTCAAGGCCAGCTATGGTTATACAGTGAGACCCTTTCTAAATGAGTAAGTAAACAAACAAAAGGCAGAAGCTAGCTTTCCCTTTCTCTCCATTCTTAGATAAAAAAAAAGTCTACAGCCGAAGGATATATGAGAATCAGGAAGCAGGTCTTTGCCAGATATTAGTGTTGTCATTTCCTCTAGGCTCTGGCCCACAGTTACCTGGCCATTGCCAGGTGTGCCTGAATTACTATAAAAGGAGCTGCTCGTCCCCCCCCCCCCACTTTCTCTTGTGCTCTTGCTGTCCTCTTGCTCCTGCTCCTGTTCTCTCCCCACTCCCCTCCCCTCCCCCTCTCTCCACCTGCTCAGAGCCAACCTCTATTACCTCTACTCCTGTTCTCTCTCTCTCTCTCTCTCTCTCTCTCTCTCTCTCTGCCTTTCTCTCAACTCCCACCCCATTCCATGAATAAACTTTATTCTATAGTATACCATTGTGTGTGTGGTCCCTCAGGGGGAAGGGATGTCTCAGCATGGGCCCACAGAGGTACCTCCTTCCCCCACACCATACCACACCCCCCACCAAACATATCTCTGGTCTCTTATCTTTTTTATAAAACACAGCAACTAGATGGACCAGTACCTTTGCCATGATTCCCCCGACCCCCCACCCCCCGACTCTCCACACCCCTCACCCCCAACAAAGTTTCTTTGTTGTTCAACCAACAGATTAAAAGTACTTTTGTTCCAGGAATGTTATATTAGGATGGAATCATGAAGTTTTGCTTAGAGAATTTCAATAATTAGATTTCTCACCAATTTAATCTCCCGATGTCCAAAGTCTTCCCTCTGTAATTGAGAAGTAAAAATGTGGGAATAATGTTGTCTTTAAATTATAGTATCTTTGGCCACAGCTGGTACAGTCTCAGGTACAATTACCCAAGCTGCACCGTTAGCTGCTTAGAGGCTGGTTGATAACTTTTGGTTTGTTGTAATTTTTTTATTCTGACTTGAACTCTCTTTTACTTCTCTCCACGTCTCATCCTTACCACACCCAACTTGCAGCAAACACATCAAGTTTACATTTATAGCTACTGATAAGTAATTGCCATGTATTTTTTATATGTTAATTTTTCTCTGCCCTAGGGACTATGTAAATGTCTTTTAAACAATGATCAAAGAATACCACTCAGCTTTCTACAGACTTCCTGTAATCACGTAGGCTTTGGACTCATTAAGTCTTATCTGTGACAAAAGATGATTCCTGACATTTCCTCTCCAGCTGGGTCTTTGGCCCAAGAAGGCCCAAAGAAGTAACGCTTTTGAGTTGGGGCCAAGCTGAAGAATCTACAGCAATCAGAGCCACGGGAAAGACAGAGAACTGGTGAGCAGAGGGGGGGTCACAGGGGCTTTCTCTGGAAGGAAACTGTGGCTTCTGCAGAGACAAGGAGCTAAAGAGGAAATTGAGCCAGAACCACGTGAAAGACAAAGATTCTACCCAAAGCTTTTTAAAGAGCTGGACTCATCTCTGGCAGCCTGTGCTCAGACACAAGCATCTTGGAACTTGTCAGATATAAAGACATTAGTAAGCTGGAATGAGAGACCACTTGCCAGCATGTGAACTCCATTCATCTCGCTTCATTTGTATTGTTGCGCTTCCTTTCCAACTTGTTTCTGACACATGCTGGAAATGAGTGGATTTCATTTCTAAATGAATGGACTCTTGTATGTTAAGAACCCATTGTCCCAGTTATGGAGAGTTAGTGTTTTCTTTGACCCTGTATCCACCCTGCTCTCCTCATGCCTCTGGGTCCTGCTCTACAGTGAGTATGATTTAATTGTCACGTAGCCACAGTAGCTGAAGGCATCTCTGTTCAATAATGGTTCCATTTTACTGTGGCCACACTGTGTGTGATGTGTGAAACGGGAACAGTGATTGTCTAGTATTTTGCTCTAGTGACAGCCATCTGTCCTGGATGATAGCTAAATTGTGTCTGATTTGGAATGGTGCTGGCAGAATTAACTGTGTAGCTCTTTGGAGAAGATAGGTACTACCCAGGTGTGAGCTGAAAGACTCCCCTCAATTGCTTTATAGGAATCCATATGAAGATATCAGGACCCCTTTATAGTCTTACCTCCAAGTCATTGCAAGAAGTGATGGCTTCCTGGTGGAAACAGTTCCAGTGACCTGAGAATTCAACTGCACAGCATAAACTCCTGGAATAACTCTCTAGAATATTCTATAGCATAAACTCCTGGAATAATTAATTCCCTAGAATATGTTCTAGCATAAACTCCTGGAATAATTAATTCCCAAGAATATGCTATAGCATAAATTCCTGGAATAATTCTCTAGAATGAATGTTCTATAGAATAAACTCCTGGAGTAATTCCCTAGAATATTCTACAATTCCCTAGAATATTCTGTACTTCCGAATTTATAATAGTCAGCTGAGAAACAAAGACTATTAGCTTATTTGACACTATCTTGTTTCAGTTTAGATTATTAAGTAGACCTACATTTAAAATAACAATAAACCTACTTGCTACAGGCTGAACATTATGTTTCCATGAATTCATGTGGAAATCCCATTCCTAAAGTATTGAATGAAAGTGAGCATTGGAGAGCTACTTGGCATCCAAGAATGAAAACAGATCCCTTCTAAGACAGGTTCTGGAAAGCTGACCTTTATCCTCTACCACGTGAGAATATAGCAAGAAGACAGACACCATACAGAAGCCAGAAGCCAATCTATCTTTAGTCATTATTTACACCAGTGCCTTCATCTCTATGGCATTAACTACTTTAAAACTCTTTAAGAAATAAATGCCATGATGTTTATAGTATTTTTGCTATGTAACGCCTTGAATAAACTTAAGTAAGCATTATTTTCTCTAAAACAAAGAAACATCCCAAATAAAAGAAGTAAGCCATTTTATAGTTCATAAATCTTAGGTAGATAGATATTTGCTTATTAAAAATTTCTGATCTAAACCACGCCTCTAAGATAATAAGTTGCATAGACATGTAATAAAATCCCATGTTCTTTCTTGTTGAAACCTCTTACTGAAGAACGAGCTGCAGGGAGGGACATGGGAGAAAAGTTGACTGATAAGGTTAGTGTTATTTCTGATAGCTTTTTCACTGGAATCAAAATAGGTCTACCTGGCTTATGGTAAAGTATTAGAAATGAGAGGGGGAACAGGAGCTATTAGATGCCACATTTGTTAGGACTTTGTCCACACTGTTTGTGCACACTTGATTTGTTGCTGTTTCTGCCAGCACTAGTTTGTGTCATCCTTCCATCCCTTGACCTAAGACATGTAAGTCTCCCTAGAGTTCGAGGGAAGTAGTCTTTACTTCTGTTCCAGGAAACATCATTGGATACACAAAGCCTGAGTATTCCACCCTTATGATTCAGTGTTCCTCAGATGTCTATAATGACCTTAGGACTTTTCTTTGGTGTCAGGATCGATTTATTTATTTATTTATTTATTTATTTATTGAAATATAGAGAATTGTTGCCAGTTTTCTCAGAACTATAAGATGACACTCCCCAAAGTCAAGTCACATGGAAGAATTGATTGGAGGCTAAAATGGGGTAAAGATGGGTTAAGGTTTGTTGATCATTTATTTCAAGACTTTATATTATCACTTCGAAATTAACTGTATTTTCAATTTTGGGGTCATTACTCAGTTATGCCTTTTGCTGATGCCAGCTTTAATCAGGCTTTCCAATTTGATTTGCTTTCTTTTTAATTGGAAGCATATTTAAAAGTATTGATTGAGTGTGTGTGATAGCCTTGAACTCTGCCCTACATCCCTGATCCTGGATTCTCCATTTTCATTTTAAATTCACATATCTGCCAGCTGCTAGAACTCAGTACCATCCCCAGAAATCAATGTTCCTCAGGGAACAATGTGCCTATCTGGAGATCATCTTGATTCTATTCAGAGTATGTTGCAATATAAACAGCAGAGGTACAAAACGCCATGAACAAATGTAACTTGATGAAGAAAGTTTAATTGGCTTACACTCCTATAACACTAGTCACCAAAAAAGGAAGTCAAAACAGAAACTCAAACAGGGCAGTAAAGGTAGGCAGGAGCTAATGCAGAGCCTATGGAAGAGTGTTTTTCACTGTCACGTTCATTATGGCGTCCTCAGCCTGCTTTCTTATAGATCCCAGGACCACCAACTCAAGGATAGCACCAATCACAATGGGTTTGGCCCTCACCTACGAATCCCTAATTTAGAAAAGGCCCTACAGCCAGTTCTTATGGAGCCATTTTATCAATTTAGGCTTCCTACTCTTGGATGACTCTAGCTCATGTCAAGTTGACATAAAACTAGCCCATTCATGGATATTTATATCTAATGATCAGCATACTTAGGAACTATCAGGCTTGTCCTGAATGTTCTGACTTAAGCCTTCCCTATCTGTGTGGTACTTTGACATTTGTTGATATTCTACTGTGTTGAGTGAATCTGACGGGAAATGGTAGAAGACGCAAGTTAAGAGCACCACAATTTCAAAACATGGAATGCTTGGGGTGAGAGTTCTAGAAAGAAGCTGAAGGCAGGGAGTGAGTTGTGCAAGGTACTATTTTTCAGAAGGAGTTCTTGCTTATACTGTAGGCTTCACTGGGTTAGTGGAAATTATTAGAGATACTATCAACTTTGTTACCCAGCAAAGACAATCCTTGACGCTGTTCCTTGAGCCATTGTCTGAACTACCCTTTTCATTTACTTTGTTCTGAAAGTCAAAGATCCCTGACATAAATTGGTACAGTATACTGTCACAAAGTTTCATGAACAGAATGTGGTAAGTTTCTGTCTGCTAGATCTAAAATCTACTGTCATAATCGTCTCTAAACACCAGAAGGGTACTCTGAGGGTTAATTACAGTGGTTTGATTATTGTACCTTCTTAAAATCTATTTTAAAAGAGTCTCGGCTAACTAGCAGTTGAAGAAAGCTGCTTTAGCTGAAGGACTTGTGCATAAACAGACACAGGCTTTTTTCATGTCAAATCTATAGCTAACCATTGCAGTAACAATTTGTTTAGCCTCCCAAAGAGCTGCCCAATCTGTGGTACATTATCTAAATTTGGAAACAGGACCATAATTATACCTGTGGGTCACCTACCTTCTCTACTGAGGTTTTTTTGGAGTTGACTGGGTTAACCACAAAGCCAAATACAACCACAAAAATACTTTTCTAAGAAAAAAATTTTCTCTCCTTCCCAAACCAATGTGGTTATTTTAGATTAGTGAAAAATAGTAAGAAGCATTCCATGGTTGGTTTTAGATCAAGCCTTAACCCCCAACAATCTATTTAAATAAGAGACAATGTGGATCATAGGATAAAATATTTGCTACAGAAGACAAAAAACAT